>JBBPUM010000487.1:0-16112 GCA_038094695.1 Chiua aff. virens | reverse complement strand
AGATGGTATCGCCATGCTAACTCTATCTGCCACCACGGAGCACCTCGTACCAGCTTACTTCACAAATCACATCAGGTTATCTTGCAAGGGAGAAACAGAAAAAAATGGGCATATCGTCTGTGCAAGAAACTGCGCTTCTTCGGAGCATCGATAGGGATGAACTCGAACATCTCGTCTGATCCAACAAGTTGAGACAAGTTGAGGTCCAGGTGATCATATGCGAGTGCAAGGAACGCTTCGCTACGCCAGGCGTCTGCGGCTGCACGTCAAGTCCAATGTAGTGTCAAATCTATCAACTAGTATCAAACATTATCAACATCTCTAAGAAGTGCATGAGGGCCGACCTCTGGGGCAGGCGACTGGAATTGCTCACTTGAGATGGCGATGGGGACCCATAATCCCGGCCAATTTTTTTGGTAAATCATTCGGGGGACTGCCAGTGCACATCCCGGCCCGCCTGGCGTCGCTCTGTAGCTCGTGCGGAATTCGGTGGCAGAAACATCTGATCAATGTTATTACTCACCAGCAACTTATCTTTCACACGTATCGTACCGGCTAGATCGTCCGAAATGAAGCCCGCGTCGATAGGTGATGTGTCGATAGATTTGATAAGTACATTCCGATTCCTGTCGATGGTGTGATAGAAGTAGTACCGAACATGGTATTGACAAGCTTGAGTTGGGACCCATGGGCGGCGAGGGGCGTATAGATGAAGAGCAAGGACCTGTAGCTGGAGATGAAAGAGACAGCTGGTGTGGAAGAGTGGCCTGACCCAGATCGAGCTGTCACTTTAACTCGACAGAACGCCGAAAAATCGTTATCAAACATTTCCCGTGGCTATCTACAGGCTGAAAGCAATTCGGTATCAGATGCAAGGAGCTAGCATCAGGCACGTACTATGCTCATATGCATTCTGGTTATTCCCGATACCATCAGACGCACTGGAATCCATACGTTGACATCGCCGTCCTCATTCTTCCTCCGGATTTCTCGAGCTGCACCATCTGCAACGTCGAAATCAGCATGTGTTTCGAATGCCAGTGACAACCTTTCGGGAAGTATTTCATTACACCAGAGGGTGTACCAGCAGGGTGAGCGATAAAACTCGTGAATCCTGAAGATATCAAGCTTTCAATCGACGATAACCTGTAGGAGTCAGTGAATACCTCGTGAAATTCATCATTGGAATTGATACCATCCGAAAGTCGGATAGAATCTTAGATTCGCTGAAGAACATCGACCCTGAATTCATTTCGACGAGGTACAACGGCACAGCCTGTGTTCTTTCATGAAGGCTCGTCACAGGGGAGAGCATGAGATCTAGGATGAGCACAGGAGGTTTATCTGCTTAAACATGGTGTTAGACATTGATGGATCACTGAACAGAATACTGGCCCATAAATCCTTCCTGCTATGATCGGATGGACTCAAGCATGAACTTGACATCGCTCTGAATGTCGTAGACTGAGTGGGGCCTTTTTCCCGCGTGTTCATCCATCTATCCGTCGTTTTGAAGTTCAAATTGTTGACCGTAATGGTTCCTCCGTGGGACAACTTCACTGGGAGAACGGTATCGACTGGGCGGAAGTTAATACATTAAATACCCCTTGTGACTGAGAAGGTGCGTGGTCAACGAAGTGCAATCAAGACATGCTTGGCATATTTCAGGCGACTGTTAGATTACGCACCAGTAGGGTGACCATATCCGGGCCATCAATCCATCATTCCGTAAAGACTTGCTGCATTTCCTCAAAGTCGGGAGGACCGACTTGGACCTGACGTCCACGAACATGACTATGGTGAAAGATGATCAGAACTCGCGCAGCGAGACAAGTTTTGTCGCATGGCGATTTCATCCCACACAGGATCGGTGGGTTGCGTGCAACAGGTGTCTAATTGAATCTGTGGTGAGCTCGATTGCCAAACAAGTGACATCACATTCGAAGGTACACTTCAAGAAAGTAATGCGTCTGGTTGTAAACGTTTGATGAATTCAAGACGCTGGTATCACCGGAAATACAAATTAGTCTCCGAAGAGCACCTGCCAATGTGGAGCCCACCATTGGCTCCTCGAGTTAGAACAATATAATATCATTCCGTATTCAAATTAGGCCTGGCAGTAGAAACAAGGCCGATAAAACGAGCGAGCATTCGTCAATGCCGTAGCCGTAACGTGTCGTCCAAAAGAAACTTATTGCGATGGAATCCTGAATACAATGTTGGCGTGAGCACTAATCCCGTTTAGAGCGCCTTGGAGGCGCGGCACTGGTGCGAATCAATCACAACTTGGGCATGAATTAGTGAAAAGCGCAACTGACGGAAGCCGTGGCCTTCTCCTCTTCCGAACACTAAACTGGCCGTGAAGATGTTCAAGTTCATGAAGAGCGGTAACTTGAGTTCATCAACACGACAGCGCAACGCGCTGACGGTGGTCCGCCAACATTTCAAACTCCGCGATGTCCCGTGTTGTCTCTTCTCATCTCGTTTCGTCGCACCGCCGCCCTCAGCGCTCCCTAGCCGTAAGCTGAGTTTACGCCGCCTCTCAGTCCCTCATTGGGCACCGAGCGTGTGCTGTCGGATCTCCAAGTTTGCCTCACCCCAAGGTATTCCCACCCGGGCGCACATTATAATAGCGGCCAATTTTCACATCGCTTATCAGCCGCGTCCCAGAGCGCTACGCGCATCTACTGACAGGTTCCATGCTCCCTTCTCCCCATCCAGAAATTCTCCTTACTTATAAGTTTTATACGTTACGTGTACCTGTAACTACTAAATTCCATCCAGTTCATTGCACACATTGATATCCAGGGATCAAAGATATAGTTTTACTTGCTGCCTAGCGGATCATATGGCCAAGTTTGATCACATCACTCCATTACGATTCAGGGCTATTAATAACTTTTTCGAGCCGCTCAAAACTAACTTGAACATTGGTCCGCATCTTCGCACCAATGGGAGCCCACCGGTGTGTCAGTGAATACTAGTGAATCCTAATTCTTGTCCTCAACTATCCATTGGCATTCCTGAAGAAAAATCTTGTTTATTGTGCGTAGGTATTAGGCTCCGTGCTGCAGCCACTTCGACTCGTGGTGTACATCACACGTGTTGCTTTTCCACTACTATTCCGTCCCACTGTCGCCCCATGTCTGCTGCAGCAGTGGAATCATATTTGTATGTTTCAGAGGCGAGTTTTTCTTCGCCCTGCTGGAGGCCTTCACTGATCACTGTATCCCGAATCTTTAGTCCGGCGTCTGTAAGAGATTCAGAAATTTGCTCGGCGACTAGCTAAAAGCGTCTATCATGTCATAGTTGCGGCGACCGCACTACTGGTCAGGGCGAACTGGTCGGCGTCTGGATCCTGACTGATGAACTGTGATTTAGATTTTCGACTATTGCCTGACGTTTGGCAAAGAAGTGGGTTTACAGCACAGCGATGACTAGGATTAGCCCATCTAAAGCGAATACTAAGGTTGAATGGCTATTCGGCACACGGTGGACGCCTGCAAGAATCCACTTTACGAGCTCGCGCTATCTGCCCATTGTTGCGCTTGCCCTAGGGATTCCCAGTATGTTCACAACTCTTCTTTCAGATTTGTCAATCTGATGGCCCTTTAACTTTTAGCGTCTCTACCTCCATCTGAGACAGCCTATGTGAGCGTACTTGTTCATGTCGGTTTGTTTATTAACTTTATGGGATCTTGCTTCAAGTGTGGTACTCTTGGCACGGTGACAACCGGTTAGTTTTCTGTTTATGCCAAACAAAAATTTGACGCTGTCTTCTAGTAATGTACTACATATGCATCGCACTTGCAGAAGGTAAGAAGGCGACATTCTGGGGTAATCAATCTGGATCCACCTCCCTTATATTAGCAATGCTCATCATACGGACATATGCATTCTGGAACGGCAATAAGAGAATACTTATGGGAATGTGCACACTTGCAGTGGTATGGATTTCTAACATATGTTCTTTTTGGCACTTCATTTGACATCGTTCCCAGGTTTGTCTGATAGTTGCCATTGTGCCTTCAGAGACCATTGTCAGTCAACCTGCCAACTGTACGGCTTTCCTCGATATATTTGTCCACTCATCATGTTTTTGTCTATTCCACAGCGGTTTACGAGGCTCTCAATTGCGGGGGAGTGCAAGGTGCAGTGGCCACGGCTCTTCAATACAGTCTTCTAGTACTATACGAGACGTGTATGTTTTCAATAGCTCTATCCGTGCAAGCATTTCAACCATTCCTCCCCTCCAGGTATGCTCGGTCTGAACTGGATAGCGTACCGGAGGATTAAAAAACAGAATAACCCTGGTCATCTGATCACCACATTATATCGTGATGGGATGATATACATAGCAGCCATTTTGCGTAAGCATTGATCGTAATGCTCATTCACAGTTCGATATCAATATTGACGATTTGAAAGTATTTTCAGTGATGAATGCTGTCGCTGTGAGTTTACCTATGACATACATTCAACTGAGTAATCGACTCTAATTCCTGATGCATAGATTCAATACACTGATGTCCTCAATTCGTCGGTCCCTTTCTGCAAACTAGCAGCTTGATCTGGCTAACTCGCATTATATCGTAGTCCTCAAATGGTATTGCACAGTATTCTTGCCTCCCGCATCTTCTTCAATCTCAGAGAGACAGTGCGCCGAGAACAAGATAGCCGGCTTTCGACTACCCTAACGGAGTTTCATGCCGCGCCTCCGACGCCGTCCGATGCATTGTTCAGCGAATCTGCAGGGAGTTCCAGTTCACGTGGCGCGGTCCATATCGAGGTCACAAGGGAGTCTATCGTTCACGCTGAAAATTCGAACGCTTGAAGAGGAATACACATGTTATATCCACCACAGAGGCGCACCGCGTAGAACCGAGGTCCTCCCGGTCTCCTTGGTAACGACAAGGGCAGGGCAGGAGCCTAGGGCTTGTACGCAGGAGGGAAGGGACGCTAGGTTTTTAGCTCACTTCTCGGGAAGTATTTCCTTTTGCAAGTGTGACAGTACACACTAGTAGCTTCGTGCCGCCTTGTGTGGTACGCCTGTCACTAGGTCTAGCTGTTTTGGGAGGCGTCCTAGCGCGAGTGTAAGGTACCAGGTACTTGAGCTTGGACTTTGTGTCATGATACTATACATTACCACCATGCGGTATCCTGGGGCCAAATAAGAGCAAGCACTAACTAGCACTATACCGTTACCTTCCATTTCCGACTCATTGTCAGCCACATGCATCCACAGCTGGAGCCATCGGCGTGGCGATCCAGCCTGAGCAACTTTTTCTCCCCAATGGAATGACACTGTTACTTTGAAACTCATACTTACTAGTAGTAGTGTCTTTTTCAGAGCACTGGGTCACAGGGGTATCGGTGAGTGTCAATTCTTGAGATTTTCTTATAGTCGGTAATTCGTAATCGTTTCCGCCAAGCAAGCTTGTACTATGTGTATATGCTAGTAGCTATTAGGCGCCATGCTACAGCTACTTCAACGCGTGGTCTACTTCCCAGACGTCGCACTCTCGCACTCTCTCGTTATTTCGTCGATCCATGTCTGTCGCCAGTGCCGCAGTACCAGTGGAATCATACCTGTATATGTCGGAGGTGATATTTTCTTTGTGTTGGGAGCCCACTACTGATCCCTGAGGCCTGAATCCCTGCTCTTCAGTGCGGAGTCGGTAAGAGGATCAAAATTCTATTCAATGGCCAGTTAGTAAAGCACTCTTTATTGTGAGACAGCTGCAGCGACGGCACTTCTGGTTAGCACGAAGGTTTAATCCGTGTCCGGGCTATCTTGACTGACAAACCCGTTCCCCAGGTTTTCGACTATTGCCTGACATTCAGAAGTGAAGTACGTTTACTATCACCTAATTCGAATCGTTCGTAGTGAAACTAAAGCGAATGCTAATGCCAAGGTTGAGTGGCTATTCAGCACGAGGTGGACGCTTGCAAGGATCCACTTTACATGCTCGCGTTATCTGCCTTTTGTTGTACTCGTGCTCGCGATTCCAAGTATGTTTACAAATCTTTTTCGGATATAGAAGTCAAACACCCCAATTTTCAGCGTCTCGTGTCATTCCTCCTTCGGAAACAACCTATGTGAGCACACTTGCTCATCTCGGCTTGCTTGACTTATCATCCCATTTCCAGTGCGGTGCTCTTGGTACGGCGACCAATCGTCTGTTATCTGTATACTTCAAGAAGCTCGAGTCTCTGATGTTATCCTCTAGTGATGTACTACCTATGCATCATACTCTCAGAAGGTAATATATTGTCCCGATACTATTATATAACTGGAAACAACTCCCCGATGTTAGCAATGCTCGCTGTAAGGACATATGCGTTCTGGAAATGCGACAAGAGAATACTTGTCGGAATATGCACGTTTGCAGTGGTATGTGCTTCAGCGTGTGTCTCGAGTTCCTCACAGTTTAACGTCGCTCCGAGGCTTGCACGGTGGTTGCCATCATCCCTCCGAATACCATTTCGGGTAAACCCACCAACTGTATGCCTCCTCTCAGTCTGCGCATTTACCATCCACATATTTTTTGTCTACTTCACAGCGGTTTACAAGGTCCTCGATTGTGTTATGCTGCAGGGGCCACTGGGCACGGCGCTTCAATTTACTGGTTTGATACTCTATGAGACGGGTAGGTTCACAATGCCACCTTCACCAGGGCAAGTATAAAGCATTCCTCTCTTTCAGGCATGTTAGGCTTGAACTGGTTAGCTTTCCGAAGAACGAATAGACAGTGTTCTCCTGGCAAATTTATCACCACATTATATCATGATGGAGTAATGTACACGGCAGCCATTTTGTGTAAGCAGTGATCTGTGTCTGTTTCGCAGTTTCGTCACCTTTATGACTTGAAAGTATTCACAGTGATTAATGCTTCCCCTGTAAGTTCATCTGAAATGGTCTTTCGAGCTGCCTTCTATCTTTGACGCACAGATTCAGTACTCTGATTCCCTCAATTCGTAGGTCCTCTTTGCCCAGGGGAAAATCCGAGCTTGCTAATTGACATTATCTTGTAGTCCTCAAATGGTATTGCACAGCGTTCTTGCCTCTCGCATATTCCTCAACCTCAGAGAGGCAAGTCAACAAGAACGAGAAAACTCGTTTCTGATGACCCTGTCGGAATTTCGTGCCGCGCCCCCGACGTCCGACAGTTCTTCAACAACTTGAATTCGATGGGGAGTTGGGATCCATGACGCATTCAACTATCAAGTGAAAAGGTTAGTGCGGCAGTGAGCACGCCTTTTTGAATCTCGATGCGTTATTGATAGGGCATCAGTATGTACAGGGGGAGACGCTGCATCCACTCAGGCTCTCTTTCCCATGTCCGGGCCACGATACTGTATATGAGATTTTGGATGTAAGATTTGGTGCATCACCGCTTCGGAGTTGAAGCATATCATGTTTTGAGCTATACTATGCGAAGTAATAGTTGAACTCGTCGGAAAGCTGAGGTCAGGTTGCGTCAGAAAGTGCCAGGGGGTGATATGGTTAGTAGAACTGACCCAATTTCTCGATGAGTCGATGATTGTCCCTTCCAGCAAACAACTTTCGAAATTCAAAAACTTGATGTCTTTGATCTGGGGACGATCTCCTGCTCTCTCGACGATTTATAACGTTCCGTAATGATCCTGCAGCCATACCAAAATCACGAGGGCATCCGGAAACTTCTCTATAGCAAATATTGTCACTATACTAAGTAGATGATCTGTGACAGACGACAGAAAGCCCTAGAATGGACCAGGACTGCGATGTCCCACTTTAAAGTAGGCATGTTATCAACATAATTCTACACTATGCACACCAAAATTCAACTGCTCACCATCCAACTTTCAGGCTCCCGTGGCAAGAGAAGCTCATTCCTCACTGAACTCTCAATACTTTCTGGACACCGCGACCCGAATCCGAAACGTGGCCTAAAATTCACTCAAGTGACAGTCAAGGATGCCCGGGAACCAAGTAAGCTTATGTGTGACATCTTCATATTTGTCAATTGTGCTGAAACGACCCACTGTTACATTGTCGTCTTCCTACGATGGTAGCTTGTGAGAATGACCTTTTGGACAATCGAAGTGTGTTGGGTCTGGCCTGGTATCAGTAGGGATGGAGACCACGATGGATTGAAATTAGTTACGAGCTCGGATAACTTTCTCTACATCCCACACGCCGATACTAGAGCGAGCGTGTGGGATGCAGAGAGTGCATCCGAATTTCAGTACTCAGTCCCAGTAGACGCATTCAGCGGCATGTCAGTGATACGACAACTTCCACCCAAACCTTGACTCGGTTCCTTGCGTGAACATAAGACTTTGCCACCGAGTGCTGGTACCAGTAGTGGTATAAAGAAAACGACAGATAGTGAGTGGGATAACTTGGGCGGTAGTTCAGATATGGGCCTGGGAATACTAGAGTACCAGGTTACATCGCCTTTGCGGACGGGGACTTGCTCGACGGAGGTGTGACGGATACATCAGCAGACTCTACTATGCAGTAAGTAGCTTAAGCATCGAGACACGAGGGGTACATGCATACTTTCTTGGGATGTTAGCAATCATGATGATGACCCCAGAGTTGCACGGTGCTTTGTGAAAGATCTATATCGGAATGCAGAAAGTAAGTGCGATACGAGAGGGTGACAACTGTTGATGGTTTATATAGGGTAAAGGGTTAAATATAGAGTACAAAACTCGGTGAGTTCCCAGTGCTCCGACGCTATGTACTTGATTCGGAACACAAGGCAACTCACAAAAGTACTACTAGAGAAATGGACTAGAAGCCTAGCATCCTCCAGGCTCTGCACGCCCCCCTGCCATTGATAAGCATTATCTTCTCGCATAAACCGGAAGAAACTCGAGATGTGCACACGAGTACGAGGGGTAGGTGTATTTCACTTTCAAGCGTTCAAATCCGCGTGGGTCACGGACTCCCTTGTGACCTCAATACGGATTCCACCACTCGAGCTTGAGTTCCCTATGGAATCGTCAAAGTGTATATCGGACACCGTCCGAGGAGCGGCATGAAATTCCGACAGGGTCATCGGAAGCGGATGCTCTTGCTCTTGTCGACTTGTCTCTCTGAGATTGAAGAAAATACGAGAGGCGAGAATGCTGTGCAATACCATCTGAGGACTATGGGACAGTAAATATTAGCAAGGCTGGGTTTGCAAGTCACACAAACTTGAAGTGAACTAACGCATTAGGGGTACCAGAGTATTGGATCTTTGTGTCAGGAATTAGTGGGGAAAACTCGGCCGACTGGTGAGGTGAACTCACAATGATAGCGTTAATCACTGAAAATACTTTCGACCCATCAAGCTTCAAGAATGTTCATGCATGAATGAGGCATAATAAATACTTACCCAAAATGATCGCCATGTACATCATTCCATCACGATATAATGTAGTAGACAATGGACCAGGATTATTCTGTTTCTTCATTCTCCAGAACGCTATCCAATTCAAACTTAGCATACCTAAATGGGAGAAATGCTTTGACACTTGCTCGGTTAGAACCATTGAAAACTTACCCGTTTCATAGACTACCAGAGAGGTATATTGAAGCGTTAAAGATAGCGGACCTTGCGGCCCACTACAACCAAGAGCCTCGTAAACCGCTATGGAGCAGATATAGATATGACATTTGAATCATTGAGCTCTAAGGAGCGTACAGTTGGTAGGTTGACCGTCAAGAGTTCTCAAGGGTACAATGGCAATAGTTAGACAACAAATCTTGGAGCAATGTTAAACGAGGTAAGAGGAAAACATGTTGAAAGCACATACTACTGCAAATACGCATATTCCAGTGAGTATCTTCTTGTCGCCGCTCCAGAATGCATATGTCCGTACGACGAGCATCGCTAATATTAGGAAGTTGGGTCTAGGTTGATAATCCCATGATATTATCTTCTCACCTTCTGCGAGTGCCATACATAGGTAGTACACGCCTGGGAGACCATTATCAGAGGGCGCTTCTTTCAACACAAACAAACAACTAACCGTTTGTCGCTGTACCAAGAGGACCACACTAGAAACGAAATCTCATGGATACTCAATGTAGGAGCCGAGATGAACAAGGACCCACAAAACTTGTTTCTGATGGAGGCACGACGCGAGATGCTCATAGTCAACAGAAAAGATTCAGGCTCCCACATCCCAAAGAAAGAAATGGAGCTGTGAACGTACAGGGAATGGCTAGCGTTAATGCAACAAAAGGTAGATAACGCAAGCTCGTGAAGTGGATCCTTGCAGGTGTCCACTTCGTGCCGAACACTAATTCAACCTTGGCGTTTGCTTCAGATCTGCTACGGAACAGCCGACGGAACGGTGCGTGATGGACATACTTCGTTTTTGATCGTTAGACAGTAGTCAAAAACCTGGTATGGTGTTCTTTAGCTAGGGTCCAGACGCCGGTCAATTCGTCCTGACCAGCAGTGCAGTCGCCGCGGCTGTGACACAGCACATGTTTTTAGTTGGCCGCTAGAGAATTCTGAGAGCCTCTTACAGACACCACACTGAAGATTAAAGATTCAGGAATTCACAGCGAGCTTCCTGATTTAATACAACGATAATCTCACCTCCGAGCCATACAGATATGATTCCGCTGCAACGAAAGACATCGGTGAAAACGGGACGAAACAATAACAGTGAATTCCAGAGCAACACATCCGCCACGAGTTCAAGTACCTTGACATAGGGCCTAGCACCCTGATGACGAACCGTTGACGACAAGAATTAACACTCCGAGTCACCAGCACCCCTGCGGGTTGCCGCAATTGGCTCCCATCGGTGTGAATTTGGGTCAATAACAACGTCAATAGCATTCCACTGGATCGAAATGCGCTTTTCTGGATCGATCACTATGGTATGTTGATAATGCAAATGGATGCATCGTTACCGAATTGTCAGCAGTAGTGCTGGACTGAGCTGAGCGTAGACTGGCATGATCAGAGTCATTCTCACACCAATTATGTAAGGCCCTGCACTGCGGCTGCAGCCAACTTGCACACTGGTACACCCACTAGCAGTAGGTTCGCAGTAGCTACCTTGTTGATCTCCGATTAATCTGATTTGGATCGTTGGACTTGGACATGACAAGGCATGATTTCTGGAGTCTGTTTCCATTGAAGTATTATATAGGTATCAGATCAAATTTTCATCATTTACGCCACTGAATTGACCAACTCACTATAATATAGTCTGCCCATATCGGTTATATTCACCATATTTATTTCCCACTGTGTTCTGCATGACTCTGCCAGCCAATATACCGGTTGTGGTGCAAACCTGAGGCCTAAGGCCTGAGTCAGGGACTCTGAGTCACGTCAGCGATGGTGGGAGAAACCTATCACTTGCAATCTGTAAGTTTTTATTTTTCTTTCGTTGAGCGACAGACCTAAAATAAGAAATTTGGATACTACTTTGTTAGAGGATTTTGACCTTGCCTTGGATGTCCGCACTAGGGGTCATCCCAAGAAAATTGTATTGGACTCATGAAAACCATGGTTGGCCACTCGAAGAGAATTGCGAAACCCCAGAATCGTGGTAAATACATCTGTCCTAATCAGGGATCATGCAATGAACGAATCGTTATTGAGGGAAGAATTTCCTGGATGACCCACGCCACTAACCGGTCCTAAGTCCGCGGTCGGAACCTTGATTTGCACTGACTCAGGCCGTTTCTAGCAGTGCTTTCCAATCCTTGATATACTCACCAAATGTGCTGAAGAACACGCAGCGTTGGCTGGCACTGCGAGTTTCTCGGCCTGTGAATCTCTCAAATTGTTTTAATCATCTTGGAAGCACGCATGAATGTCTTGGCAGTGATCTGATCTGAGATCTTGCTCAGACATGACTTCATTGGGAAGATAGACGCTGGAGAATTCAGGTCAGTACTAGTCCAGCCTCTTCGACGTAGACCACATTCGTTGGCTCACCCTTGTCGCTTTCACAAGTGAATAGCTTGAGCGGATGGGGCATATTAAATGACTAATGTGTCAGTGGCGAACCTCGAAGTGGCACATGACCGGCTGACCGTCCTGAGGGTCAAATCCAATGATCTCTTAACGTCTCCAAGAAGATATCGTGATGGTCTCTCTTGTGGTTAACACCACATCAGAGTACTTGCCATCAACAAGTTCGGCGCGCTGCTGTTCAAACGATACCACATCGTTATAATATTTAGAAAGAGTCAAGGTTGCACACCGTCTATGCGACATAACGGGCTCCCTTGGGAACATCTATAGGTAGAAATTCCCCGATGTCGTCTAAGCTAACGATCTTATATAAGGTGGGATCCCGACGCATGGGACATAATCGCAAGGAACCAGGCTTCGCTACTATAGCCTGAGTTGTCAAGCCCGACGTTTGCAGAATGCCTACCACCATGGCAGCCACATCATCTGAATCGCTAATTCAGTCACTGTTTGATGGCGCCAAATCCACCATCACGCGTACCAGCCGATACCACTACTAGTTGATGAAAGATCTTTATAAGCACATACGTAACATCATAATCACACATGAACCACAGACATCCTTATGAACTCGATGCTGGTCTCGCTACCTGACTTAGGCTCTGACTTCGTCTCCTTTGAGTCCAAATTCCTTTAGAGTTATTGAGGAACGTATCGAATGTCTGGGGTGTAGCACGAAAATCCGTTAGCGTTGTCGAAAGCGGGATTTCTTGCTCTCGTTGGCTTGTTTCTCTCAGATTGAAGAAGATACGAGAAGCAAGGATACTATGCAACACCATTTGAGGACTATGAGACGATACCTATTAGAAAGGCCGAACTCTTGGTTTGTTGGGGGAAAAGACCAACGAATTAAGGATGTCTGAGTACTGGACCTGTGTGTCGGGTGTCGAATCTAGTCAGGAGCGGCTCGATAGGTTGATTATGGACAAACTTACAGGAGCAGTTAGAGTCACAGTAGCATTGAGCACTGAAAATACTTTCAAAGGGTCAAGATCACCGAAATGAAGGAGGCACCGCTATAGTTGATGCTCACACAAAATGGCTGCCATGTACGTCATCCCATCACGATATAATACTGTGATAAATTGACCAGGATTATTCTGCTTCTTTATCCTCCGGAACGCTCTCCAGTTTAAACTGAGCATACCCGAAGGGGGATAAAGCTTCTACCATAATTGCTCGAGTGGAATAGTTGAAAACTCACCCATCTCATATATTATCAGAGCAATGTATTGAATAGCAGTTCCTGCTGTCTCTTGCACCCCAACACAATCAAGAGCTTTATAGACGGCTGTGGGGCAAACAAAAATAGGATCAGCTTACAAGTATGCTGAGAATAGGCATACAGTTAGTAGGTTGGCTGAAAACTGTGGTCTCTGAAGGCACGATGGCAGCCACCAGACAGACCTTAGAGATGGTGTCAACAAAGTGAAACGAACGTGTCAGAAGTACATACCACTGCAAATACGCACATCCCAGAAAGTATTCTCTTGTCACGTTTCCAGAACGCGTACGTCCGTACAATGGGCATCGCTGGTGTTAGGGACTTGAACCTGGGTTAATTATCCTGGAATATCACCGTCTCACCTTCTGCGAGTGCAATGCACAAGTAGTATATCACTGAAAGACAATTTTAGAGAGCCTGTGTCAGCATAGTTAAACATCTGACCGCTTGTCGCTGTACCAAGAGGACCGCACTGCAAGCGCAATCCAAAGTAAACCCGGTGAATGAGCAAATACAACCGTGTATTCTCACATAGGTTGTTTCCGGTGGAGGTAAGACAAGGGATGCTAGATGTTCAAAGGATATTGAAACAGGCATATCAGAAAGAGAATTCCCAGCATACTTGGAATTGCCATTGCGATCGCAACAAAAGGTAGATAGCGTGAACTCGTGAAATGGATTCTCGCGGGCGTCCATCTGGTACCGAATAGCCATTTAACCTCGCACTCGCTTAGGACTACTACGAATCATCTGACATGCTAGTGTGTTGTAGACTCACTTCTTTGTCAAACGTCAGGCAGTAGTCAAAAGCCTGGCACTGTGTTAGTCAGAATCGAGATACTGGTCAACCTGTTCTGACCAGCAGTGCTGTCGCCGCAACTGTGACACAACGAGCGGTGTTTCAGGCTGTCGTTAGACGGTCCAAGGGCTCTGAGAGTCACACACCAATTCCGCACTGAGGAATCGAGGTTCAGGCATTAGTAGCATACGAATCCCAACACGAAGAAAATCACACCTCTGACCCATCCAGATACGATTCCACTGCAGCGACAGACATTATGACGGGCGGAAACGGGACGGAATAACAGTGGAAGAGTGATACTTTGGGAAGTGAACCACGAGCCGATGTAGCTGTGGTATAGTGTCTAGTAACTACACCGTGACTGGTATGCGGTAAACAAGATTATTCGGCAGAAATGATGACAAACCTATTGACGATAAGAATTGACACCCCTGCCATCGGGCTCCCACCGGTGTGAAGTTGGGTCAATGCCACCATTGGCATCACCGTGACTCCAGCGGCTCAAAAAAGCTGTTCTTGGATGAACCACTGTGAAATCTTGATAGCCTCGTTTTTCACGAGCTGTTAAACAAGTGGTCCAAAATAGCATGCTTGCCCCGTCTCGTACAACTTGAGCGCACAACACTTACGTACCCGGGCCAGGCCTGAACCCACCAGAACCTAGCATTGCCGACCTCTGGTTACTAAATTGTTAGGTCATCATGAGATACGACTTCCGTGCTTTTACCAATCCTTGGAGGACCTGCAAGATATTGCCAACAAAGATAATTGCGGTGAAAGAGTTGGGGTGAGAGGCAACTTGGGAGCCAAGCAACGTGACGAGTGAAAGTTCATGTACCTGATAACTGTAATCAGACCCGATCATATCGGAATCTCATCTTTATTTTGATAAGTTCGTTCAACTTCGTTATAATTTAGAAGTGTGAATCAGCGATTATCAAACTTGGCATACCTCACATACTAAGTTGAAACGAAATTATTGGCATACATTTGACTGGAATAAATCCATCGTCCAACCCACTCAGGCTGCCTTTGTCCATTCTCGTGGGAACTGGAAGGGGAAATAAATAAACAAAGTGAGTAGTGAAATTTCAGGCATTCGAATCCTGAACGTGAACTACAGACTCCCTTGTGACCTCGATATTGATCCCGCCACGCAACCTGGAACTCTCTACAGAGCTGTTCAAGAATGCATTGGATGTATGAGGTGCGGCATGAAATTCTGACAGGGTCATTGCCAGTTGGTTCTCTTGCTCTTGCAGACCTGTCTCTCTGAGATTAAAGAAAATGCGGGAAGCAAGAACGCTATGCAGTGCCACTTGAAGACTATGGAATAACGGGTGTGTGAGCAAGACCGGGTTTAGTTCGCAAAAAAGGGACCAACGAATTGAGGCTATCAGAATACTGGATCTATATCAAGAATCAGAGACGCCCCGGACTCGGTAGACTACTTGTCATAGATGAACTCACAGGGGTGACCAGCGCAACCATAGCATTAATCACTGAAAATACTTTCAAAATGTCAAGATCGTCGAGACGTGAAAGTAGGGCTATAATAAAGGCTCACGCAAAATGATTGCCATGTACATCATCCCATCACGATATAATGTGGTGATTAATTGGCCGGGAGAATTATGTTTTTTCATCCTCCGGAATACTACCCAGTTCAAACTTAGCATACCTGCAGGGGAAGAATGTTCGTATACCTAATCGGATGGAGCTACTGGGAACATACCCATTTCGTAAATGATCAGACCGATGTACCGAAGGGCCATGGCTACTATACTTTGTACTCCAACGCAATCGAGGCTTTTAGAAATCGCTGTGGAGTAACAAGAATAGGATGAACAGATAATTGTGCTGAGAAGGGACGTACGGTTGGTTGGTTGGTTGAAAATGCTCTGTGAAGGCGCGATGGCAATCACCGTACAGACCTTGAGGCGATGTCAAACGAGTAAGGAATGCATGTTAAAAAGTACACACCACTGCAAACGCGCACATTCCAATAAGTATTCTCTTGTCACGTTTCCAGAACACGTACGTCCGGACGACGAGCATCGCTGATATGATATAGCTGGAGTTAGAGTAAACTTATTAT
>JBBPUM010000486.1:0-16119 GCA_038094695.1 Chiua aff. virens | reverse complement strand
TTAGTGGATCGCAAGTCGGAATGGCTACGGCGAACGAGGAGGTCACGTTCCCTGGAGGTTATTCGGATACAGATCCTGGAATTTACGACCCCACCGTCTTCGATACGCCCGTTCAGTACACCTTCCCTGGCCCACCCATCGCGTCGTTTATCACTGGGACGTCCACATCAGATTCGGGTTCGTCGAATTCGAGCACAGGATCTGCGAGTAGTCCATCGAGTTCAAGTTCACCATCTACGCCATCTGCATCACCGTTAACGTCTACCACCCCCGCGGTGTGTGCGCTTCGCCCCCAACAAGCGTTTGCCGTGCATAAACGGAAGAGGAGTATAACGCGCGTGATGGCCGCATGGATCAGGTCCATTGGTTCCTGAACGTGGGACGCGAGACGGTAATCAACTATTTATTTATTGTTCTGATATGAGATGACTGTTTGGCGACAACGCACGCAGCTGAGACCTCGCATCGACCGGAGATTTGTATGATATGATTGCTGTTGGGATTACAGGGTTTTAGAGGTCAAGTCTCATTGTATATGTACT
The DNA here is from genome assembly GCA_038094695.1 of Chiua aff. virens. NCBI lineage: Eukaryota > Fungi > Basidiomycota > Agaricomycetes > Boletales > Boletaceae > Chiua > Chiua aff. virens. The sequence goes on along the minus strand of JBBPUM010000486.1, from coordinate 15,577 downwards.
TACACTACTCGGGTGCGCCGCATGTCAATTTCCGCAGGTGAGATTCCTGGAACCGCTACGTGAGCCTACTAGGGTGCACATTCATTTCGCTTCAAGCTGCATACGCATCATGCACATTACATTCCTCCTAGTTTCGGAGTCGTTGAAACATGCTCCGAGCCCTCGCCATAGCAGAAGCAGCCAGCCCTGAAGACTATGTTTCTAACTGTTCTGGTTCCGCCAACCACCCAGCTTGGGCCAAGTTGATTGCAAATAGTCACAATCCATGCACATCGTTCAGCTTTGTAGTCGGAGACAATACAGATTCCAAATCTCTTTTTTTCACATGAGACATTCAAAACACGACTAAGTAACTATGCATAGCGATATATACTACGAAGAGGGGTCTATTATGAAAATCATTTGCACTGTAGATCGTCGCGAGCTGCAGACCTTCCTTCAATACCGGACCCGGGCTCCGAGGTAGAAGATCCGAAAGAGGAGAACATGGACAGAAGCGAAGTAGTACCGAGACCAGGAATGAGAGAATCAAGAGTAGAAGTGAATCGGGGAAGCGTTGAACTAAAGAGGGTATCCATAGCATCGTTGGAATCACTGCGAGTAGTTTTCCCCTTGCTGCTTTCTTTGCCACTCTCGGAGTCATCGCTCTCAGAGGCAATTTCGGCAGCGTTGTAAATGATCTATAACACAAATCAGACTTGAGATAAATGATCATGGCTGATAGCGACGCACGTCAAACATTCCAAGAGTAGCATCGGAAACTCCAGCCATAGCTTCTGCAGCATCACCGCCGTCTATTGCTGGTAATATAACGATAAGGATCTCGCCAATGAGTTCTTCCATTGCACAGATGGCCCCATTGACGAGTTTGTTCATGCCCAAGAAAGTGACTTCAATGAGTTCGGCTGTGACGTTCATAGGGTTGACGTAGTCTGTCAACGCATGTCAATAGCGAATCACACAACTGATTCATGAACGAACTCATTGCTGCTGCGCAAGCTTCCATTTCGGCAGTAAGGTTGGCAAGAATAGCAGGAACAGACTCTGCTGTGTCTGTACGAGCGTTCAATTTGGACACGATGGAGTCAACAGCGCCCTCAGTTTGGGGTTTGAAATCGCGGACGCTATTTTTAATCCCGTCGGTGACTGAGCCAAGTGGACCGCCGAGGGCAGGGTTGATCGACTGGAGACCCGAAGGAAGGTTCGAGGACGGCAAAGTATTTGGCACACTGGCAGGGTGGTTCCCATGCAAGGGAGCAGCACCAATGAAGCTAGCCAAGGTAACAGAAATCAAAATAGAAACAAAGGAGCGCATTTTTGAAAGGATTGTAAGGGTGTCTGGTAAGACAGAGGGAGCAAGTGGCAGAAGACGACAAGAGGGTCGACAAAGAACATGCTGCAGAAGGTAGAGTTATATAGATTTGGTATCTCAGATCTGCCTGGCGGGAGACAATTTGCTGATGGGCCGGCCTGCTCTAGTCCAGGCTCAGCGGCGAGGCGAGATTTTCGGGACCTACTCGACGTCGAAATCATGACGTGAATTCTGCTGGAATGGAGTTTCAGAGTCCGAGTGTAGGCGCACCAGAACTGAAGGAGGATGAATGTTACTCCCGACCATGCCGAGTATGCGCGGGTGGTATGCGAAGTCCTACATAACAGGACGGAGTATCTCTTGAGCCTGGTTCGCTAGCGAGGGATTCGCGCAGAGCGTAGCGCTAAGGGTTGAGCCTTGTAACCTGGGATGAGAGTTTTTGCAAAGGGACCTTGATAGGCGGGTGGCAAGTCACGTCATTTTACATGCATGCTCGGCAGCATGAGCACTAGCACGCCGTAATTTTCAAGTCCATAAATACCAAAAGTAGTATAGCACGGGTGCCTTGTCACAATTTATCGGGCCCGCTTGTCTTTTCCGATCAATACCAACAGTACAACATGTTAACCATCTTGTTCTACACATTCAAGTACGTGACCACATGCTGATTTGCAATGTAAACGAAAATGAGAGGTGCAGTGTTGAATTCTCTTATGGACTGAAGCTCAAACTTTACTATGTACTGCGAGAGGAACGCCACCTCTGAGACTCACTACTAGGTAGCTGGTACGGCCGCGCCACCGCCGCGTGCGCGAAGTATCATTGGATACAAGTCGGGACAGAAGCAAGAGCCTGAAGAAAATCGTACTTGAGGGTCTTCCATTGGCAGGCGCCCATAATAATGCTATCGTGTCCTAGGCTATTGTGTACGTGAAACTTCCAGATGAGATTTGCAAAGAACAAAGAAAGATGAGACACTCAAGAGAAGTCTTAAGGCCCACAGGCACAGCACATGCAGAGCTTCCTTTCAGTGCTTGTCTGTCCGTGACGACAGTCACTGCTTGCAACTGATGATTATATTGACATTGGCGTGCAACGGATCTCCGAGAGAACCTAGGGAGCCTCGAGTGTTTGAATCGCTCGGGTCAAGACTGGAGAGATTTGTATTATCGCGCGTAGAGAATATTGTATAACGTAGGTTGTTCATATTTTCTCTAGTGATTCAGATGCTATTATTATAATATCACAGTCGGTGACTTGATGCCGCGACTTCTCTGGGTGAATCAATGAACCGCAGTCCGGCGCTCCCAAGGTGTCTTCACTCTGCGAAGCGCCGGTGATTTGTCTTGTCACATCTGCCATGAGATCGTCGCGTTCTGTCTTGGGACCGCCGTTATCACCGGTCAGGTAACTCCGTCGACAATAGCCATTTGTAACCCGCAGATCCAAAGGACCAAAACAGCACAGCCTGTGTCGTACTTTTTTCACACAGGCCACCGTCTTCGTACATACGGGATGAAGTACCTGTTTACCGTTTTTCCACACCGGCTCTCGGGCTTTGAGCTCGCCCGTGTTTGGTTGCGCGAACATATTGCACCTAACTTCCTGCTCTCCGTTCTCAATCCGTCCTTCGCTCCCTGTCTTTTTTTTTCGCTCTCGTACGGCCTACGACCTTTTTTTGAATAAATGCAAATGTCTTACAAGTCTCTAAGTTACAGCTCGGACATCTCGGAAACTCGAACATTCAGAAAGTTCAATTCCTAGGCTTCTGGATTTTCTGCCTCTTTCGTATGACACCCATCACATTACTTGATCGCCTCGACTCCTGAGACTGCTGGCGCTCATACTTCTCTAGCTTTGCGTCGCACATCCTTTGCCTTGTTTGTCCCTAGGCCTCTCTTATCCTCCTTTAACCGGCATCTCTGCTTCCCCGCCGTTCTTTGAGATGGTACATTAGCCTCGCGCACGTGTAGACGATTCCCGGCCGAATAAGCAAAACGTGTGCGCCTTCGTAGCACGTCAATCATAAAGTTGTTCTTGGCATATAGGTTCAGTGTCACTTTTATCTCATGCCCTCAGAAACATGGTCATCTCACGATCACAGTATGCAGTCTCCGCCCTAGGGAGAACTGTAGTGTGTTCAAGCCGGCGTTGCAAGGTGGGTTATATAACTTGGTACCTGCCGAGGCAGATAGGGTGTGGAACGGGGAATACATTAATGATGTTCTCGTCAAAGAGCACGGATCGGATACCACGGAGCTCGCGCGACTTCGAGAAAGTGGTATAATAGCATAAGTCGCATCATACATCCATACACACATATTCCAGTGATACTATAGCCATACGAACGTGGTTCAAGCGCGCATCTGACGTCCGACATCATGGTCAAGTTTAGCAACTTGTCGTAACTCCTTGCCTCCCTCTATCCACTCGCATATCTTGATGCCTCCGACTTCTAGGCCTGCAGCCCGACTTCCTATACCGCCACAGACGAGCCACTTGTCATTATCCCCTCTAAACACCATTCTACGAAGATGCCCCAGACCCGTGCATACTTCCGTCACCAGCTCTGGACGTTCCTCACCCTTCCCCAATGAAAAAACGGCGATCGTGTCTCCATCGGGGTGCGGGTTATCCCAATTCAAGGCGTAGATCATAGATGTACGCCGTCGGGGACGAGCGGTTCGGCTTTGAGATCAATATTCCAGTAGCCTTCATCCCGCTCGGTGGTGGGGAGGCTTTAAGCGTAGACAAGGAGACCATATGCGTGAGGATGTCACTGGTGTGGACCTTGTACACTGCTAACTCAGGGCGAGCTCCAGGAAGATGTACGGCGTGTTTCCTTTGCGTCGTGCACGTGTCAGAGTCTCATGTCGGAGCCTTGGAGGCGTCATCGTGATGGCCATGCCATCAGATGCCTTGGTGAATTGCCACACTTTGTCAGAACCAAGATCAGGTATGAGGGTTCTTGCTCCGTCGTGTTGAGCGTGTTCAGGATCGCTTTGTGCGGGTGTGAGGCGCCTTGCCGGGACAGATTTCGACGCAATCGTTCCGCGTCGAACGGAAGCACGACTTTCCATACTGCAGCAGGACGCGTGTACGGCGGCGTCGTGGAGACCGGAACGGAGGCCACGGTACCACCAGAGTACTAAGTCCGGGTCGTTACGAGGTTTGAGGACATACGAATGAAAATGGAACGTACTTTTGCGATGACAATCTTGTCCTCTGTCACGAGCAGTGAGCAGGGATCGGTTCCCTCGCTCGAGCAAGTCACTTTCTCTATCTTTTCGCCCTCGCCTGAGTGTCTCTCGTACTTGACTACGGCGGTCTGGCCGCCTTGATCCTTTTCCAGCCTGGGGTAGGCAAATGTTAACGACCGATCGGATGGGTGAGCCTCGCACGCTGGATTGAGGCCAATGTCAGCTTTAGAAAGGGTTGGAGTTCCAGGATTGAATTGAAGGGTATAGACCAAGTCTGTGAACGGTGTGACCAAAATCTTGAAGCTAATAGTCATCGTCAATGAACGTGGAAAGTGTCGTGCACACCAACTCTACCACGGTTTGTGGTGGATGCTAACTTTTATTAGCTCTGGGAAAGGATCCGCCAGGCCAGAGGACCGATTTACATGACACTAGAGGTAACATGACCAGCATCGGGGTCAACTATCGCAGTAGGGTTCTCACTGGGTGATCTCGTTGGAGAGGGGCGAGGTGGTGCAACACCTATAGTAGTGTAACCCAGTCCTGGTACTTCCAGCTGTCTCACTAATTTCAAAGGATTTCTGATTACACTGATTAGCAGTGATTCATTCGCATTTTCCGAAGCCTTGCAATTGACTAGGTCCGCAGGATAGAGTGGAGCTTTGAAAGAAGACCGTGGGAAAAGTGAAAGCTGCTGATCAGACTACTAGCTCCGAGTCGGTACTTATGCACACACTATTACCAGTATCCGCGTTCACTGGCATACGAGTGCCGAGCTTTGTTCTTGACCAGAGTGGTAGTGGTGCACCATAACCATACATCACGAGATAAGAGGGTATATCATTATCCGAGGATGCGACAAATGTAGGTGGTCCTCCGGCGTCCATCGGAATTCAGGACTCGGAATTCACATCTGTCGGACAGCGACACTACTTGGGTATTCTTTTCTGAGGCTAATAGGCATACGTGGCGTTATCGGGAGTTGTCCTAGACTCCCGCTTCAGTCGAGGCGCTTGGGAATATGGGTTGGGAGAGACTGAAGCCATTGCTGAGCAAACGGCGCATCAACCCGCGAGAGATAATTTACCTTCTGATATGACAGGCAAGTGTAATTGAGGAATCTCATTTGAAGAGGAAATTAGGTCATTTCTATCATCACGTTTTGTTTCTGCGACCACAAGATACCGGAGGGTGAGCACTCACTCTTCAGAGAGAATACGGGATGGTCGTGGTGCATAAATTCGTGGCGTCAATGCGATCGGATTGCATTTAAAAAACTACGAACACGTACTTTTGTTGATGGTCGTGGATGTCGGCGCTGCCCCTTGCTCCACCCATAGTGGATCCACTCTCAGACGGCGACAAGTGGTCCATGTGAGAATCGCCCTCACTGGGCCATGATGTCACCGAATCACAAAGGGGTTGGGATGATGGGCAATTTTCTATGAACCCTTGTATACGGGAGACTATCACCTCTGCCGCAGGTCGCTCCTCGATTGATGACCAACAATGCTCGATCAACTCCCAGTGCGAGTTATCGATTGGTCGAGATTTTGGTCGACCTGGTTTATCTCCCTTAGCAAGGCGTAGAGTGATGGCTGCGTCTCCTCGGAATTCTGACCAAGGTTGTTTACCGGACAACGTCTAGAACAAGATCAGAATAAATACCAATTTCGCAGTAATGCCAAGAAGCTTTCCTGGAGGGCAACACAGCCAAATGAATATATATCACTCTTGATTGTTCTTTCGAACCCATGTTCCAGTTCCATTTGTTCTGGTGCAGTCCAGCGCAGAGCACCTGGCCGTACAGTGATCCGTTCGAGATAGGACAATGCTTCTGGAATGTTTCCCACTAGAGAGGAAAATCCAAAATCGGTTAACCGTGCACTGTGATCAGCATCGATAAGAATGTTGTTCTGTTCTTTATTTAGCAAGGGAGTTAATGATCTAGTTTTTACGCACAGGATTGAGATCGCCATGAATGACAGGGATTGAATGTACTGTCGCGTATTATTTTCTCGAGCCTTGGTGACAATGACGACCCACGAGAATGACTCACAATAGTGGAGCCCGTTCACAATATCCAATAGCTATCATGCGTGGTTAGAGGGAGTAGAAAGAGTAGAACGTTGAACGACGTACAAGCTGGAGTCGGTGAGACATAACTAGGTCATTGTCGTGCTTTATTATAAAACGGTGGAGGGAATCGTTTGGCATCCATAATGAGACCAACGACATTGCGCCACGCATTCCGAACCCATATGCAATGCCCAGGAACGGGACAATGTTCTTGTGTTTAAGTCTTCTCCAGATACCGAGTTCCCGACGAAACATCTATAATAGCAAATAAATTATGATTTTAAGCAATAGATCGGGTGGGGTGCCTTGTCAATACGACTGTTCGCATCTTCGTCTATCGCAAAAGTGAATCTAAGAGCCTTTACTGCGACCTGGGGTCGGAGTCAAGACCAGACACGAGAAAATTGCGTGGTCCAAACCTCTTTCCGCGAACCATCAAGGTACCAACATCGATAGATGTCACCGAAACCTCCCCCAGCGGTATACCTGTCATCATTTTTAACGATATACGATGTTAGATCCGGCGGAGGAGGGAGTTTGGCGCTAAATAGCATTGGTATAGCCAAGAAGTTGGGTATTAATAATTCGATTGTCATAATAGGCAATGAAACTGTACATACATTACACTGGATCTTTGGGGCTGTGCAACGGAGTCGGCCCCACTATAGGGCCAGATCGCAGCTAGAACTGAGTGAGAACAATCCATAGAAGTGCGTGAGACATATCCTACTGATGTTGCTGGCTTCCACGACCTTGTTGTGTTTGGAGGGATTGGGAGCAGAAGGTGTCTACGACTACATTGAGCAACACACGGACAAGGGGATTGATAACCCACCGATTCCGCTGGTTTAACATGAGGTGACGCCGAGGCCGAAGTAGATACGATCCTAGGAATAGGCGGAGTGGGACCCTAGACGCAGCAAGCAAGACATCACAGGTCAGAATTTTCAGGCAGGGAAATTAGTCTTGTCATTACAGGGGTGAAAGCGTTTGCTCTTGGATTCGGCCGGAACGACGACGCGTTTGCATTCAGCAGGTTCGTCGATGTGGGCGGGGTTGGTACGGTAGTAGTTACTTTGGAAGTAGACGCTGATGAAGTCGGAACGGAGGGCTTCGCTGAGCTAGGAGCTACTGAAACTGGTTTCCGTGTTCCCACAGTACCGATACTACGAGTTGTCGACAATGCCGCGTCTTGAGTGGCCTTTTCCCGAATCTGCTGCTGCTTTTCTTCATCCTTGGCCAAAATCAGCACCAAATTATCAGGAATAGGTCCATCAAGCTGTGCGGTATTTCCTTAATAACTGAAAATTAACGTTCAGATAGACAACCAGCCTTGAATGTTTGCGAGAACTTGAGCAGTTCGGCTTTACGCTTGTCCATCTCACTTTTAGTTAGTGCCTGCTTCTTTTGACGTAAGCGTTGCCTTTCGTTGGTCACGAAATCACGGAAGGCTGGAAGAGGGTCCGCCAGCGGCTACAACACCACCGTGATAAGGGATCTGATGTTTTGCTCGGCGCTCCCGAGTGTAAATGCATACCTTGTTAACCGATGATATCGAGGAGGCTGGAGGGGTCGATTTCGCAGTCGGGGGCGCTTCTTTCTGGCCCACAGGTACTCCGTCAGGGCCATTGACAGTAACCTTGGGAACATCAGTTTCCGGTGGCGGGCCATTTGAAGCCACAGAAGAGCCGGGTTGTTGCTGCTGTTTGCATGCCCCAAGGGGGATGTACGCATTTGAACCACGAATGACAGCACTATACCTATGAAGTACGATAAATATATGTACGTAGTGCAAAACTAGGGCAATGTACTTGTCTTCCGAGTTGACACTGCTGTCGTCAACAGTGAAGTTTCTCTTCTCTGCCATATGCGGATTGTTGGTGCTCTGGAAAATATGTGCATAGGCCCTTGTGGCACAGGAATACACGGAAGGCGTACCCCCATGATCTCACTAGCAATGCGCTGTGCCCGACGTTCTCTCTCTTTAAAGTCTGCTGCAGACCTGTCAAGCTTGGTTGTATAGACCTCTTCGTCAAATGATGTAGTAACACCAAACATATTGACAGCGAACTGATCCCACGAGACATTATTGCCTGCCTCAGGCCCTAATGTAACGTCATCTCCGACCCCGTCGTGATGGGACGTCAACTCGCAGTCTCGCGCGACCTTTCCTTTGTTGGTACCGGCGTCAGTCCAAAAGGCTGGAGCAGAAAATTACAACATTAGTACCGAGACAAGGGGTGGCGGAATGATTCAATCTCGGCAAACACTACGGAATGAATCCGTGCTCGAGGACTCACTGTCATTTGGTACTGTGGCATCAGCTGGCCCGGCTAGCCAATTATCGATATTAGAGGAGGCGGTGAAGACAGATTCTTTGAGAGGGTTGCCCGGTTTCGAGATCTCGTTTACGTCTTTCAGGGTGACACTGGTTGTGTCACCCTCTGGATTAGTGGAGGAGACGACGCCTTCGTAACGCTGGCCGATTTTCGTCGGGAGAGTGATGGTGGTACCCTAATGAGGACGTAGGGAGATCACATGAGATGATGTTGGAGTTGCAAGACGCACAGTAGGACCAGCAAGATTCTGAGGGGCGCGATCTTGAGGAGCCTCTTGAGGACGAGTACCATTGGCGTGGAGAGGCAGTGGGGGGAAGGTCCCCCGAGGCGGAGCAGGGGGACGAGCAGGAGTGTTAGCAGGAGAGGATGTGGGGGAAGCCCTTACCCCCGACCAAGCTGAATGACTAAATTAGGGAGAAGAAAAGGTAAGGATGATGGGCAGGGACATATCTAGCGAGGATGCGAGTAAAGACATACCTGGCAGTGTCTTTCATACTCTTCCTGGGTTGCTTCGGGCGGGAAGTTGCTGCCATTGTGAAGATATACCAAGTAAAGAAAAATCAAGGGGAGAAAATGCGAGAAAAAGTAAAAGAGTGCAAAACCGAGGAGAGATAGCAAGCTTAAAGCACAACGCGACTAAAGATCCCTGAAGGAATCAAGGCTTGCAAAGTCAACTCGCTAGTTTTAGCTTGGAAGGTATAGAAGAAAAAATAAATCCTTTCAAGCTGGCGAAGAGAAGGTGAGGAGAAGCAACTTTGTGTTTCGTACGGGGCAGTTGACTGCAGTGTCAAGCCGAAAAGTCGCCCACTAACCAACGCCTCCACGTGCCCAATACAGGCACCTCCCACGGAAGCTTCCACGACCGGACCCCAAAGACCACTCATCCCACACATCCTCTCCAATATGCAGTGACAACGAGCACATAGGCACTCGTCTACAACCATGCCAACCATCCGAAAACTTCCTCGAGATGCTCGTCCTGATCATCCTGGGGAATGATATTACCCCACCCCGGAGTTTGAATGGAGTCCCAGTACATGCTCATTCAAGCACCTGGTGGAACTGTTGCCGCAGGGTGAGGTTAACTTGAAGGTGAGGTGAGGTGAGGTGAGGTAGCACGGCGAGGTGACCAAGGTAAGTGTCCTATAAGTCCCCACCAACCCCTACCTCCATCGTTGGCAATATCCCTGGATGAACCCTTGGTTTCATATTCGTGTTAGGGCAATACATATAGAAGTAGCAGTGTGTTCTCTGTTCTTCATCATTCTCGCCATCGATTCCGAAGGTGCTGCCAAAAACATCTGGGAGCGGCGCTCCTTCAAATGGCGAGTTGTACGTTATCCTCTCTTCTTCTTGACACATTCGCACTTCAGTTCTGTCATGGTTCCATATGGTGACCGATGGCGCTTGCACCGTAGATTTTTCCATCAGGCTTCTCTAACTTCCGACAGCCACACAGTATCATACCATCCAGCTTCAAAAGCACGTGAACTCGTTCTCAACGTCCCCGGGACTCTGGAAGATTACTCTGCACATCTTCGAATATGTCTTTATCCGGACAGCATCCTTGTACGTACCATAATTCTGACCCTTCTCTTCTTCATGTAAGTACAGGCACGCTACCATGTCTACAGCGTTGTGTACGATTACGAGACTGTACGTGTCTCAAGGTGATGATCGCGTTGTCAGCCTGAGCGTGGTCGACTCGAAACTACTGGCATTTCTGATCGCAACACAATACATGTGCAGAGGGATGAGCATCTTGATACGATTGCCGGTAACTCTAGGCGCAATAGTATATTGTCTCCAAATTTCCCCCTTTGCATTCCATGACTGCGAATATCGTCGTTTTCGCATATGCGAGCAAAGTCACGGTGCACAAACAACTTTTCTGTGGGCATCATAACAACTAGTACTACCAGGGCGATAAATAGGAATAAGAGTAGAAACTAAAGAAGAAACTTCCTGCAGTCGGGGTCAACGCATGCAAGTATGAGACCGTACAAGAAATGAAAGCGTCCATTATCGACATACCAGCCCATCATCCTGGCTTAGTGGCACTCCCTCCAATAAGGGGGTGTTATTGCTCTAGTTCACGTCCTGTAGCTATTTCTCTTTGCCACGCCGAGTGTTACTGTCTCGCGTCTTGACAGCCTCGAGATCTCCTCTCCGCTCCCCTTCAAAGGCATTTGCGATTGTTCAGCGTACGGATATTTGACCTCAGTGAGTTTATATCCCTCAGGATTTCATCCATAATCCAATCCCAATCCGAGTCCAAGGACGAACTCATGTCTGAATCTAAATCCAACTCATCGTCCGAGTCTGAATCAGCAAGCATAACCTGGCATTTTCGCTCCCTCGACAGCAACATTTCTTCTTCTTCTTCTATCTGACCAATTGGAGTTCAGACTACATACCGAACGAGACTAGTAGCCATGCAAGTGCACTTACCTTTGCCAGTACTCGCCTCCTTCTGGCAGTAAAATTACGTAGATATTGGGCAATCATGTCTCGGACAGCCCAACCATCTTCGTATTTGCTTAGAGTGCGTGACCGACGTTGCGCCTGTGCAGAATCGATCGTCAAATATGTATATATGCAGGTGCCGAGGCGCATATATGCAGATACTGACCTTGCGGACAACCTTCTCGACGCGCCATTTGTTCTTTTGCTTCGACAACGTGCGACTCGTGTCGAGATACTTGATCGTCAGCTGCCTGACAAGGTCCTAGAGGCCGGCACGGTCGTCAAGACTAGGATCTGGACACATGTACACACGTACTAGCAGGTAATTGTAAAGTGGCTTTCTGTGGAGTAGACCCATGGCTTCGATGAGCTTGTAACCACCGTTGCGTCTCCCACAGCGTCCAGTGGGCCTCGGTACCATCCGACGAGAGCGATGATCTGGGACGGCAATGTCACACCATGAATACGACGAGGAGAGAGATGGCGATCACTTACGTGTAGGCATTTCGAGCTCAAGAAGATCAGTTTCGAGTGAGGATATCCTATACTTCAGGTGCTACCTGGGTATGGTCAAAGGAGAGAAAGAGGTGAGACCTTGAACGCGTCGTGACGCGAGATTATTATATAGCCTGTCAGGTGACCAAGAACAAGCCGAGTCGTCTTGCAGGGCACTTACTTGGGCTGCGAGCGTCTGGGGTTCTTCGGAATGTTACACAACCGCGACGTTTCAACACCGTTCTTGATCAGCCAGATTACGCGAAACTCGGAGAATACGAATTCATTCAAGATACAAATGTTTCCTATCAGTTTCGCTGTCCACAGAACATGCGGGGGTAGGCATGCTACGAAGAATCGAATACGGATCTAGGATAGCGATCAATGACTAACTAATTACCAAAAGGCACCCGTCCATTATCACGGATGAGGCATACGCATGTATGCATCTAAAAGCCCAAGCCAAAAAGGTGCAAGAGCTGCTTCACAATGGGATTCGATAAGAGCTGGATGATATCATCGCTTTTGAGGATTCCGAGGTCCTCAAGTAGTTTAAGGAGTTGGAAAAGGACCTTTCTGAGGTCATCGAAGTAGCCGTCGACGTCAATGCCGGCACTAGCTGCAGCATTGACGACATTGCCAGCGGCACCGAGGATAACCTGCAATACGCGTTAGACTTGGGGCAGGAAATCATACATCGATACGCACGTTGATGTCATCGGAAACCATGCTAGAGACTTGAGGGGTGGATAGTTGGGTATCATCCTCGACCGGTGCCAAGATAACGCTTGGGCTCTGGCCGTTGAGCGCCTGAAGCTGAGAAATGGCAGAGGCTACTGAAGCGTCAATAGACGAAACGCTCTTCTCGACGAGAGAAGCTGAGATATTGGAGGGTGTGACGAAGGCTAAGACGACGATATGTTAATGGCAGATCGTACAGACGCTGCGTCGACGTACTCAGTTCTTCAGTATATTGTTGTATTTGGTTCATGAGGTCGCTGAAGATGGTAGCGACAGATGGAGTGTTTGTGCTACGAGCGTCGATCTTGAACGCGGGGACATTGAGGTCCGAAGCAGACGACACACTACCAGCGAGGCCGCTCGGGGAGGAAGTGGAAGCAGCGGCAGTGAAGGTGGCCAAAGCGGCAGAAATCAGAATGGGAGTGAAAGAAAGCATTTTAGAGAGGATTGTGGGGGCCAGAAAGGCGCAACCTGCACAGACATAAGTAGATTCGAGCGACGTGTCAGGGGCTCGAGCGTCGTCTGAGATTCGCCTAAGCCATGCTCACCCAACCCGGTAAACTCATCTGAGGGTCAGGCCTTCAGGTCACAGGTAGGACGACTGTCGAGATCTGCTAGTCGCGATAAATTGTTACGCCCCCAATAGGGAGACAAAAATTGAGACGGTGCAACAAAACACGCACTGCCAAGCTCTGGAACTGGATTAAATTGGACCTGGATGGTTTTGTGGCTTTCGTGGATCGAGACTAGTATGTAGCCGGCACGCGACCACTTTTGAGTGATCGATATTACATAACGTCTCCTCATTCATCACGGTGACATAGATCATGGGACACAGTGAGTCGGATACAGTAATTCAGGCTGAAGACTTGCCTGTAAACGAGGTGGTGACCTAGAATAATCATCTATATATAGTACATAATCGACTGTACCAAAGGCCCTAGTGTGGCTGTTCCCCCTCAGGAACGACTACACTTGCAAGTTGGGTGTGGTTGTATGTAGACCCGGAAGTATTCAGCTGCCGATCGCCTAGTATCTTCATCTCCGTTTTTATCTCACCTAGAACCAACTAGCCAAGTAGCTTTTATGAGTAAGATAAAACCGGCCGTCGTAAATACTGCCAGCTATTAAGGTCATACATTCAGGCCTTCGCCCGGAGTCCAAATTGAGGGATCGGACGTTGAGAATGATTCCTGTATCAAGGGCAACTCGGCGCTATCAATTTAGCACAGAAGTTTGGGATCGGACATGGAATTTGGGTCGACGTCATTCCTAGACAAGTCAACTTGAAGTTCTATACACCGACTTGAAACGCAGGGGGCGTTCTTTTTCAGATATAATGCTCTCTATGCGTGTTATCGTCCATAGAAGACGTGGGACTCCCCACATGTACACTACGAAAACAGGGTCTGCGATAGCAACCAATGAATATAACTAATGACTAAAGTTAGCGTCCGTTATAACGTACGTATCTAGAGCTGCAAGCCGAGGAGGTTGATCAACACGGTCAACTTGAGCTCGACAATGACAGACAAGGCAGGCTTCAACAATACGACGAGATCAGCGGCAAGGCCGTCGACGAGTGAGTTGACAGTCTCAACGAAGTCGGCAACGGTGGTACCGAGGTCACTGAGAGTGACGTTGACGTCAACATCAACGTCGGCACTGTTGGCAGCTTTTAGAGCATTGCCGGCGGCGACAAGGATGGTCTGCGGTCACGTTAGAGTGAATCGCGGCAAGGAAGATCATGCGGTACATACGTTAACTTCGCCAGAGACGATGGTAGCGACTTGGGAGACAGTCAATTGGCCATCGACAATACCCTCAACCGGTGCCAAGATGACACTAAGGTTTTGGCCAGTGAGGGTTTGAAGCCGGGAAACGGCAGTAGTGATGGAAGCCTTGATAGACAAAACGCTGTTCTCGATGAGGGAAGCAGAGATGTTGGAGGGCGTGGTGAAGACTATGACAACACGTTAATGATGAAATCACATAGATGTTTTGTAAACGCACTCAGTTCCTCAGTGTAGGGTTGGATTTGGGTCTGAAGGTCGCTGAAGATGACAGCAACGGATGGGGTGGTAGTGCGAACGTCAATCTTCGACTCGATGGACTTGATTGCACTGTCAACGTCGGACTTGAGATCATGTGCATCGACGACATTCTCAACCTTGTCCGCAACGGAACTCAGTTGACCACCGACGACAGGGATATCGTTAGCCTGAGGAAGGGCAGGGACACTAGGCTCTGAACCAGATGGTACACTAGCGGGGAGGCTGCCTGGGACGGAAATGGGAGCGGCGGCGGTGAAGGTAGCCAAAGCGGCAGAAATCAAAAGGGTAGCAAAGGAAGGCATTTCTGAAAGGACTGTGGGTGTCTGGCGAGACGGTGGTGTGTAGTTGTGCGACGTGACAAAAGATGACAAGAGGTCAATGCAGACCATCGAGCAAAGGTCGGGATTATATACGTTTTGTATCTGTCGGGAGTCACGGGTCACCCATGTCTTTTTCTGTTGCGGTGCTTCTCCCGGCTCACCGTTAAAGTTTTGGGAGCATATTTCATGACGTTAGCTTGGATGAAGGGATCACAGTCGCTTACTTTGACGATACAGTGGAGTTGAAGATGTACACGGTGTGGAGTAGGATAGAAGTTACTCCTAAGAGGAATAAATGTGATTGGCAGGATGCGCAAAGTTGTGTTGGAAACATATATACCGTGCAGGATTGGTGGCATCCGAGGTGAAGGATACATGTCTTGAATTACTACTGCATCGCGGGTGAGTGAGTTAAATTAAGACTTGAGTCTCGAATCTCGATTAAGAAGCTGGATTGCCGTGGTAGACGCAACTGCCCATCATTTCGTGTGACATCACTATTACGGGCCGGAATGATTAGGCCAACCTATCGGAGTGTTCCTTTTTTTCGGAACCCCAAGCGACTAGAGAC
>JBBPUM010000485.1:0-16125 GCA_038094695.1 Chiua aff. virens | reverse complement strand
GTTGCCATAGTGACGAAGAATGAATAATGTCACATAATAGAAGTCACATGATATGTGATCATATGATATGCTTAAATAAGCGACGAACTATAAGTCTGAAAGACGAAGTCTGAAGTAGAATACTTATAGTTTCAACATGTTGATGTTCCGTCGCCGTTATCTTCAACTGTTGTTTGTCGAATTTCCAAATCAATGAGTGTTCCAATTCGCAATAACCTCTCCGGGGTAAATCTTGCTCGAAATTCCGGAGTTGTTGGACGTCTATTATCTTGGCTGCTAGGTTCTGCATGGTGGAATAGAGGAGGGGAATCTGGATCTGGGATGACGAGGCTAGGTCTGGGAGCAGGCTCAACTAGAGTAGAGTCGGAGTCAGAATGAAGGGATGTGGGTCTCGAAATGAATCGGTTGTTGTCGACTATTCGTTGTCGATGTTGTCTCCTTCTATTACGATTTCTTTCTTGTCTTATGTTGCTTCACTCCCCTTCGCTCCTTAGTTTCTTTCCTACGTTCTCCTTTCGGACTCGTGTCTTAGCTGTATAAGCCCCGTTAAGACCTTACTATCAATGGCTTACTAATCCCACCACTCCGATCGCATCTGCAGTACTTTAGTCATTCTCTCTTCGTCAGGATCCACTTCCATTGCATACTGATGATGCGTCTCCTTCCCTTTTGACCCTATTGTGTTATTTCTGCCCTTTGCCCGGATCTACCCTTGACTATATATAAACCCATGTTTCTCAACTTGTAACCTTAGCTTAGATCTACTCGACAATACACCTTGTCTAGTATCCCCTCGATTCCCTTGAACGCTTGTCCCAGGCTCCAAGCACCCTTTGAATCATCGACCCTCTGACTCCCTCCAGATAGACTTGGAGGTCCCTTGACCCTCTTTACAAACTAGCGGACTCGCAGTGGTTGTTTGAGGTATCGCAGCTGCGCAGTGACCCTTGTTGTACGAGTCGTCGCTTGGTCCTACCCGGAGCAAGCGTAACACCTTCTCTGTTCTTGCTCAAAAGCAGGTACGTCAAGAGGATAGAGAGGACGAGTAGATAAGAGTCTAGATCCAGTTTGGATTCCTCGAAAGCTATTCCGGTAATGGGTAAAGGAAGAATTCCTTCGGTCAACCTGATGATGAATATAAGTTGAATCAGGGAGTAGACCGTAGCAGAGCTGTCCGTTTTCTACGTGACCGTTACAGATAGGACAGGGACGATGGTATGGTTCTGTTTCTCCAGAGGAGGTAAGGTATCAATCGATGTGGCAGTTGGTAATTCCACAGGGTCGATTCCCGTCCACAAGTAGGTCTTGTCGATCTGGTAGGGCAGTAAATGGAGTACGAAGATTCCTTGGTGCTCTAGGCAATCCAAAGGAAGGTCTCGCTCTAGGAGCGGTAGATGAATCTCCTCGATTTGAGGGTTGTTGTAGAGAGGGAGTTTGGGGTCTCGCCTGACTAGGAGGCGGGGTAGTAGGACGTACTTCTTGTTTGGTAACAGTGAGGCAGGTAAGGCCTATGTTTAGAACAAAGACGTCGTCAGCTACTTGAACTCTGAATAGTAGAATGAGGGAGCAATAAGCTGGGTGACCAAAGCAGGTGTACCACAAGCTATAAGTGTCTCGAAGCCAAACTGTGAAGGGCATAAGCCTTTCGCTGACTGTCTCTCTGTAGATGATCTGAAAGATCTGAACTACAAAGGAAATGAGGTGAAGAAACATTGAAACCTCGAAGGGCTCCATAGCGCCTGGTCTGATATATCAAGGGATAGGAAGAGCGTGCAAAGAACGACAGTATCAGAGCCAAGCGGGGCTCATAATCTAATGAGAGTGCCCGTTCTCGTTTATAACCAGCCTATAAGGTCTGGGTGCAGAGGTCTCTTCGATAGAAGGATGTACTGTGGGAAACTCACAGTAACTATGGAGCTGGGCGACTTGAGGTAAGACTTGAGCAGTAGAGGGACTGCAGAGGACTTAAAGAATGAGGTAGTAATACGAGTTCTTCTTGTTAAAGAGAGCGATAGAAGGGAGCTCTCTTTATATACATACAGGATTGTTTGTATATGTATATGCGCTGGTCCGTGTGCAGTGAAATCTCTTTCTAAATAAAGAAAGGTCAGATATGATGAAAACGTATCATGAGTCATAAAGGATGACTAAATATTCATATAGCGGATCAATGACTAAACGTGATAGTGTAAGTATGAAGATAAGATCTTTCATCTAATCAGTGATCTGAAGACGAAGTCTGAAGTAGAAATATCACTGATTTCAACACATCATTGTTACGTTCGGTATTGCCATGATCTGGTCGGCGAGACAGAGCATCAGGGCCAGCGAGGAGTTTCCCAGGGACATGGGACTCGGAGAAGTGAAGGTTGAAGTCCACCAGATCAAGCATCCAACAGGCTTGGCGTCAGTTGAGCTGTTGCCAGTGGGGGTGTCGGAAGTAGGTGAGGTTTTTATGGTTGGATTGAAGACTGTGACCGGGTGAGCAGATCCATGGAGGTAGTGTCTCCATGCTTTTAGGGAGCAGATGACCACGAGGAGCTCATGGTCATAGATGTCATAGTTCTGTTCGGCTGGGGAGAAGGACTGAGAAAGATAGGAGCATGGTTTCCAGTCACCATTAAGGTCTGTTTGGAGGAGAATACCTCCCGAGGCAACAAGGGATGCGTCGGTGGCGATGGCGAAGGGTTTGGAGGGGTCAGGGAGGGCAAGGATTCGATCGGAGGTGAACTCCTTCTTTAGAGTGTCAAAGGCGTTTTGCTGGGGGAGGTCCCAGTGCCAGGGGAGATTCTTTTTCAAGAGATCGAGGAGGGGTCGGGCAATGTTGGTGTAATTTGGGATGAATCGTCGGTAGAAATTGGTGAATCCTAAGAAGGACCAGACTTCTTTGAGTTTCGTCAGAGTCAGCCATTCAGTGATTCCTTCTGTCTTCACTGGGTCCATGGCAACGATGCCTGGCTTAATGACAACTCCAAGGTATTCTACTTCAGAGGCATTGAAGGTGCACTTTTCTAGTTTTAGATGGAGATCTAATTCTTTCATCCAAGCAAGGACACGTTGGGTTCATAGAGTGTGCTCCTCTGCATTTTCCGAGAAGATGAGGAGGTCATCCATATAGATAACTAGCCATCCTTTGGCAATCATGTCTCAGAAGGAGTCATTCATGAACCGCTGGAATGTAGTGGGGGAGTTGGTAAGTCCGAAGAACATGACGGTCAGTTCGAAGAGGCCTCTATGAGTGATGAAGGCAGCCTTCCACTGGTCTCCGTCTCTGATACAGATGTTGTTATATCCCCATCGGATGTCCATTTTCATAAACAGTTTGGCATCCTTAAGCTTGTTGACGAGATCTGATATGAGGGGAAGGGGATAGGCATCACAGACAGTGTGTTGGTTCAAATGGCAGTAATCTTGACAGGGTCTGAGACCGCCATCTTTCTTCCCTACAAAGAAGAAAGGGGATGCTTGGGGGGAGTTAGACGGGTGGATCTTTCCTGAGGCTAGGTGTTCATCGAGGAATTCATCAGCAGCTTTCTTTTTCTCAGGGAAGAGGGGGTACATTTTTCTGATTTTCGCTTTGAAGGAAGGTTTCAAGTTGATGGGGTGGTCGTAGGTTCGGGGAGGTGGTAGGGTGGTTTTGGGGTTTTCGAAGACTGAGGCAAATCTGGTGTATTCTGGGGGTAAGGTTTCTTTTCCTTCTTGGCTTCAATGAGAGCGGCAAGTTCAGTGGAGGTGGTCACCTTTCAAAGGTATTCAGGGGTGGCCCAGACATAATGGGCTTCACATTTTAGTACTCTGCGGATGCAATGCTGGTGTCTGTATTGTTTGACGAAACGGTTGCCCATCCAGTTGTCTAGGTAGTCAAAGATGTGTTCGTCAAACACTTCTGGATCCACTGGGATGTGTCGAAGGACGGGGACAGGGGGAGGGGTTGCTTCCTTAACTGCTGTTTGAATTTCTTCTGCAGTACAGGTAAGTGTGGATGGGGGTTTGATTTCGATGGTTTGTTCACTCCAGTTAATGATGGGGTTGGTGGCTTTTAGCCAGGGAAGTCCCAGGATAAGGTTTTCAGTTCCACAGTGGATCAGATAGAACTTTACACATTGCACTACTGATCCTATGTAGAGATGGAGGGTGGTGGTGAAACGGATGGCGCCGTTTCGGTTTTCTGTTTGATTGACGTTTCGCACTGGAATGGGAGTATCGAGGCAAGAGAGGGGGAAGTGGTTTTTCTTTGCAAAGTGCCAGTCCATGCAATTTATAGCAGCGCCGGAGTCGATAAGGGCCTGAGTTTCAACAGTTTGTTTCCCAGCAGGGGTCTTTAATGAGACAGCAAGTTGCATAGATTTTGTTTCAAGATCTGCTAGTAGTACATGAGGAGGGGGAGACATCGAGGCATTCCTCCTATCTAAAAATCCTTTCAAGTAGAGATCCTTTTGACCACTACATCGTCATCATCGTTGTCAGTCTCAATGAGGGGGGGAATGGGTTCCTGGTCAGCTTTGACTTTCTTGACCATCTTGGTTATGGTTCCTTTTGGGGTAGTGGAGTAGACAGGGCAGGCAGAGGAGAGATGTCCCTTTTGCCTGCATTGGAAGCAGCATCCCTTGGAGATGCATCTTTTTCTCTCGTTAGGAGTGAGTTTCTTGGGGGGGGAAGTGGAGATGGTGTCGACGTCCATGGCATCTGGGTCGACTTCTCATTTCTTTGGTTTGTCTTGGTGATAGACAACATGGGTTGAGGGTTTCTTATTTTGACGAGCGATCTCGTTGGTGTGGTCCCATTGGGTTTTGAAGTGGACTGCCTGGGTATACCACTTTTCGATTGTGGTGGGAACAGTGTCCATTCCTTGGATGCGACGCATTAGGGAAGAGGGAATTCCGGCAGCAAAGAAGTTGATAAGGACATCGTCTGAAGAGATTTCGGAGGAGGCTACTTTGCTTTTAAACATAGAGATATAAGAAGGGAGGTCGCTATTCGAGGTAATTCTGTGGGTGGAGAGCCAGGAAATAGCGTCTCCCTTGGTGTCATGGTGTTCGAAGGTGGTTTTGAATGCTTTGGTGAAGTCTTTCCATTTGCCAAAGGTATTGGCAGCAATGGCTTTCTGTCAGAAAGTATCGGCCCATAGCTGCGGACCCTTTGGTCATAAATGAAAGGGCAAAGGCAATCTGTTGGTCATCGTCTGCATAGACAGCTTTGTTTACTAGGAGGTATGTTGTGACGGTGTAGAGCCAAGATGTGGCCTTGTCATAGGATCTGTCATAGGAGGCGGGTTTTCTGAGATGGAGTTTAGTGGGTTTCGACATAGTGGACATAGCTGGGGAAGTGGATTGAGTGGGAGCGAAGATAACTCCGGTTTGCTGGGAAGTTCCTGGGGATGGTGGGGTGGGTGCTCAAGGGATGGTAATGACAGCTGAAAAGCTGTGAGATAGCTCGAGTTCTTCAGGTTCAGAGTCGGCGTTGTGAAACGGGAGTTTGGAGTCAGAGGGGGGTTCTTCGAAGCGAGGGGTAGTTTCTGGGGACTTGTCTTCGGATGACGTTTCAAGGGGGTTTCGGCTGGGTTGAGCAGACCACAGGCTCAGGTTCAAAGGTGGTTGGTTTCGGGGGGGAATGGTGGGCAACTATAGCGAAGATAGGCCTGTTCGAGAGCTTAGATCTTTTGTTACGCTTGTTCCGGGTAGGACCAAGCGGTGACTCGTTCAACAAGGGTCACTGCACAGCTGCGATACCTCAAACAACCACTGCGAGTCTGCTAGTTGAGAAGAGGATCAAGAAACCTCCAAGTCTGTTTGGAGGGAGTCAAAGGTTTGAGGGTTCGGAGGTGCTTGGAGCTTGGGACAAGCGATCAAAGGAATCGAGAGGATACAAGACAAGGTTTATTGTCGAGTAGATCTAAGCTAGAGTTACATGATGAGAGACATGGGTTTATATATCAACAAAAGGGTGGTCCGAGCAAAGAGCAAAACTGTCACAATAGGACCAAAGAGGAAGGGATGTGTCATCACCATATGATGGGAGTGGATCCTGACGAAGAAGAAATGACTAAGGTACTACAGATATGATTGGAGCGGTGGGATTAGTAAGCCATCGATGAGAAGGTCTTAACGGGGCTAAAACAGCTAAGACACAAGTCCAATAAGGGGTGCTATGGGCGAAGGGAATGAAGCAACATAGAACAAAGAAAGGAAAATCATAACAGCTGAGGACTTTCCGGAAACAGTCCAAGGCCTACTGGCAGACCCTAGACCACTAGCCTCTAATTTGAAGTTAGCACATTTGAAGCTAGTGCCTGTGAGTCATTTAGTCTGATGGATAACATGTGGTAAGTTTAGAAGAGCATAAACTGAGATCCTGGATCAGTACTGATGTTAGTGTGTGGAAGGAAACCTTCCAAGTCACAGATTGCCCACTTTGATGAAGAGTGAACCAGGTGGGGTCAGATGCCCAGAGGAAAAGTTGCACAACTTGGATTTCTGTGGTAGCAGTAGTGCCACATGTCACAAATATCACCCACTGATAGGCATCTGTGTGGGTATGGGTAACCCATGTGGGTTGTGGATTGGGTACAGTGTGGGTATGGATATGGGTCGGACTTTCCATACCCATGGCAAACCCATACCCAACCCATGAGTTTGTGGGTATCATCTTAGCAACTCCTAGGGTACTCTTAGCCTGCTAAAGACAATAATTTCATACAGTTACTGCTCTACTACCACTCTATATCACACATTACAGGCATACAGCCTGAGTAGTGACTAAACAGTATTCTAAGTGATTTTGGATGCCCTTTGTATACATAGATTGTCAATTTTGAACAAAACCCATGGGTAACCTGTAGGTTTACTCAACCCATAGCATACTCTCACTGACCCATGGATATGGGTATGACCTCTGATACCCTGGGGTATAGCCACACAAATACCTACCCACTGACAATCAACTTGCTAAAGTGCCCCGGGCCCTAGAGATATTTATGAAAAAAAAACATCTGGAACTCTGAATCAGCTACACAAACTCATCTTTTGATCAAGCCTGAGCTAAAACCCTAATAAATCCATGCCAGTGGTTTCTCCAAGTTTATTGCCACTATGACTCACATTGGCCACTTCATGACAACACAATCTTATTGTCATGCATGGAGAGCTCATTATGCTGGTCACATGATGTATGTAAGTATGCAATTTAAACAATCTATAAAAACTGTTAGTAGGTGTGCTCAATGAGATGAACTTGCTTGAATATAGTAATGCATTGCATATGCTATTGGACAGATGCACCTGGTCTTTAAACCCAAGTCTGTCTGATCTGCAGCCTGAGAACAGCCTGAGCATCTGGGCTGACACTGCTTGCAGTGGTCATCTGTGTACCTGTAACCCATTCTCCAACATGCTCTGTGGAGGCAGCATTAGCCATCAGTCATTGCCAGTGGTTTTGATGGGACCATGGATCATGATAGCATGGTTATGGTTCCTAGGTCAGGTACTCACTCTAACAACTTGTGAGAGGTAAAAGTACACTGGTATCTCCAACAAGGACAGGCAAATGCTAGAGCCTAAGAGACTAACTTGAAGGTTACCAGGACTCAGAGTCAGACAACTTGAACTTCAAGTTGAACTTTTTGAAATAGGCCTTCACAGTGACAACATTCCTAGGAGCAACTGGACTGGTATGAATAGGATGTATGCCCTGTTAGTGGGTTCAGGTAGAGGGATAAATATAATTAAAACTTAAACATTAAGATACTGCTAGACTGCTGGAGTACTACTAGTAGTAGTACTAGCCACTAGATGGTCTTAAAGGATTCCACAGTCCATGCTGATAGCTGGCTGCACTAATACTATGACTAATAGCATTATTGGCTTGTCATATGCTAGTACACATAACACATTATGTAAAAATGGTATAAAAGTACTTCTGCTGATTTACAGCAGTGTATGAATGAAATGAGATTTGGTGTGAGAAATTTTAAGCTGCAGCAATGGTTGATGAAAAAGGAAATCAGAAGCAACAGACCCCCACAGGCCTACACATCTATGATGGTCAATCAGCAGATCAGTGATGATCTCAAAGAGAGCATTCTCAGTCTCTGGAATCATGGCTGGGCCCTTGAAAACATCTGCAAGGTTCTAGGAGTCTCAAGAGCTAGCTGTTACTGATGGAGAAAGATTGTTACAGAACACAGAAATGTCAATTGGCCACCATTTCCTCTGGTTGAGTACACATGAAAAATCACTTGAGAGATCCTTGGTGCTATTGAGCAGCTTTAATCTGAAGATTCTGATCTCTTTCTTGATGAGGTCTGCACATGGCTTGCTGTTGAACATGATATTGAGATTTCAACCTCAAGGCTGTCTTGAAACCTGAATGATGCAGGCCTCACTTGAAAAATACTCTGAAAAATCACTTTGAAATGAGACAAGGTTCAATGCAAGGAGTTCAAGCAAATGCTCCAAACTGACTTCATTAGTGATGGTTTTGAGTTTGTTGTTATCAATGAGACAAGTAAAAATGATTGCACATATGCATGACATTTTGGTAGGGCTATGGAAGGACAATGTGCTCAAATCTGTGATGTCTTTGTCCATGAAACCCAATATTCTCTGTGTGCAGCCCTGACAATGGATGGATACCTTGCAGTACAGGTGGTAGAGGGCTCATATGATGCTGAGGAGTTCTATGATTTTATTGCTGAAGATGTTGTGAGTGCATATATTGGCCCTCTTACTATTTTGACATGAAATCACATTAGCTACCCCATACGAATCTGTATCAGCAGGAGCATTCTGTCATTGTGCTTGACAACTGTAGAATTCACCATAATCAAGAAGATGACCTCAATCTTGTTCACACAGCAGGTAATCAAATATTTTGATTGGCATTTTACATCAATGCAGTTATTTCAGGCTATTATATGCTTTTCCTTCTGCCATATTCCCCAGACCTTACACTAATTAAAGAATTGTTCAGCACTTGTACATCACTTGTAAAGTGTGAAAATACTTATACATAACATGCCCTTCTAGTTAAGGCATATATTTGTTGCCATGGTCATGAGCTATGCCTTGATGATAATCCCATTCATGCACTATTAGAGGCAACCACATGTATTACAGCAGAGAAAGCACAAGGATGGTTTAGGGATACCAGGTAGTACATTATTGTAGAGTAGGATTACATGTTGCTGAAGTCGAGCTGAATGTATGCTATGAAACATAATAATGACAGAAGCTGAAACAACCAAACCTTTACAGGCTTAAGTTATTTATAGAAGAATAATGAAAGTGAGTCAAGGGATCTAGAGGTCTGGGAAAACTCCAGAGAGGACAAGACTGGGTCCTTTTACAAGCTGGGAGAGTCCCTTATATACTATTCTATTATTTATACAGATATATAGTAAATCTACAGATATGCTATGCTATAGGACAAGGTTTAGGATGAGTATAGGGTACATATGTCTAGACTACATAGCCATGGGATGTGTCTATGTCATAGGTGGTCCAGAATTAGTCATATTGGATTAACATGAGTCAGACTAGGGTAGAGGGGTGGTTATAAGGCATACATATGTAGAATAGACTGAGAGAGTTGAATATAGAGTCAAATATAACTTACATAAGCATGCAGAGTCAAATATAGAGTTGAATATATCTTTATATAAGTATCTAGAATTGAGAGTAGACCTATAATAGGCTTAGATGGCTATAAGAGAAGAAGAATATGTTTGTGTAAGATGAGATCTGTTGACTCGAGTGTAGAGTTGAATATAACTTACATAAGAGTTGAGTACAGCTTACATAAGCCTGTAGAGTCAAATACAGGCTTATAACAAGCTCAAATAGCTATAAGATAGAGCAATTAGGGTCTTATTGTGATGGCACTGATGTGTGGGTATGTTGGTAGTTGTTTGGGACATCAATCATGGTGATTGTGGTTGTAACAGAAGCAGGAGTCCAAGTGACATGCCAAGATATGAACAATGTGGTCCAAGAATAAACTTATACTCAATTTAATTTGATTTTCTGACAAAAGTGGTAGTGTGCCTCCAAATTGTGCTGGCAAAGGCCCATTAGCAGCATCCACAACAGCACCCACATCCAAGTCCTGTGTACCAGCTTTTGGTATTTGAAGATTCTTTTCTTTTATGAAATGGTGAGAAATCAGTGGCACAGAAAGGTCTGCTTTGCCAGAGGTCTGGAATGATCAATAAGATATTATCAGAGGTGTGTCATAAACAAAAGGTTCACATACAATAGCATTTGCCCAAAATCTGATCTGCACATTGGTTAGTTGAAAGTGATTGCCATCTCATCCTTCCAGACCTGCATATCAGGAAAGAGTTTGAAATTTCCAACTGGATACTTGTCTATTATCTCCTGCTTAGTGTCAACTCTCATTGCTTTGAGGCCAGACTTGAATAAATTAGGTTATGAGTGTGCATATACTTTGAATAGATACTTACAATGTGTGTTTTATTGCCAGATAATGCATTTCTACCTCTATTATTATCACTGTGCTGTGCCTTCTCACTCTAGATTTTGTCTCAGAAAGTGAGTAGGGTACATGCATTCTTTGCCTTTGCCATGACTGACTTAGTATGACATGTGATAATGGCTTTACACTGATTTCCTTTTTCATTTGACCATTGCCACATCTTAAAATTTTTCACACCAATTGTTATGCTTGCTCTGGGTAAGATCAAGTGATGACTTGTACAACAAGGGTCACTGTGCAGCTGTGATACCTCAAACAACCACTGCAAGTCCACTAGTTGTGCAGAGGGTCAAGGAACCTCCAAGTGTGTCTGGAGGGTGTCAAAAATTTGGGGGTTCAGAGGTGCTTGAAGCTTGGGCAAGCAATCAAAGGTTTTGAGAGGATACAAGACAAGGTGTATTGTTGAGTAGATCTAAGCTGGGGTTACAGGTTAAAAGACACAAGCTTTATATAGCAGACAAAGGAGTGGTCCAAGTGAAGAGCAAAACTGTCACAGAAGGACCAAAAAGGAAGGAGATGCATTATCTGGATATGATGGAAGCAAATCCTAACAGAAGGGAATGACTAAGGTACTGCAGATGTAATAGAAGTGGGGAAATTAATAAGCCAATGATAATAGAGTCTTAATGGGGCTTAGACAGCTAAGATGTGAGTCTGAAGAGAGAACTATAGAATGAAGGGAGTGGAATAACATAGGACAAGAAATGAGAAATTATATTATCAATCTCATTTCATTTGCACACTGCTGTAAGTTACACTCAACAATCTGAGTAAGACATTGGTGTGATTAAGAAATTTGAGACTCAGATGCACAATGAATTACAATGCAGCTGGGAGGTCAAGCAGATGTGCTAGATATAACCAAGATTTGAAAGGGAAGACTGATTGGATCCAAGGCTCATACTGTAGCTTTGCTTCCTTCATTCCATCACATTGTTAGCATACTTCCAGACCCTTTCTGTGCCTCCAACAAGCTCTCCATATTTTACCTGGTTGAGCATTACTACCCAAAAGTCACTGCTTTGGAGGCCTGCAGAATTCAAAAATCTGGCAACCTGATAATTCTCCTCCCTTCCTATCATCCAAAGGACCAGTGTATGTAGATTTGGAATCCCATAGAGCAACTGGTGTATGAATGATGAGCATGACCTTGAAAGTTGAAGTATCAATGTGTTACAATTCTTTCTTGTCCTATGTTGCTCTACTCCCTTTGCTCCATAGCTCTTCCTTGAACTCTGTCTTAGTTGTTTAAGCTCTGTTAAGACCTTACTGTCACTGGCTTACTAATCCCACTGCTCCAATCATATCCACAGTACTTTAGTCAATTCTCTTTTGTCAAAATCCACTCCTATCCTATCTAGATGACACATCTCCTTTCTTTTTTGGTCCTACTGTGATTGTTCTGCTCTTTGCCTAGACCATCCCTTTTTCTGTATATAAACCCTTCACTACCCATCTGTAACTCCAGCTTAGATCTACTCAACAATACACCTTGTCTTGTATCTCCTTGAAATTCCTTGATTGCTTGTCCCAAGCTTCAAGCACCTTTGAACCTTTGAAACCTTGATTCCCTCCAGATAGACTTGGAGGTCCCCAGACCCTCTTTACAACTAGTGGACTTGCAGTGGTTGTTTGAGATATTGCAGCTACACAGTGACCCTTGTTGTACAAGTCATCACTTGGTCCTACCTAGAGCAAGTGTAACACAATGTATAATGGTAAATGTGTGAGCTAGGATAGTTGGTCCAAACCAATTGAGGGTCTCCATGAAACCCAAGCATTGGTGAGATGGAGGCAGGTGATCTTAATGAAAACCTCTAAGTTAGGGAGGAATGGAAGAATGTCTTCTTGCCTGACAACTGGGGACAGGTTCAACATGAGGAACACAAGGGGAAGTGTGTTTAAGAGGGTGATTATTGAGCTAACTCCATTATTTGTTCAACAGACATCACTTGGGAGGTCTTGTATGGTGAGGCTCACTCCAGGAGGTCCTAGACAAAGGGACCTAATGGAGGAGCATGCAAAGTTTCCCTAGTATATCAATCAGGATGCCAAGGAATGGATAAAGCAACAAGCAATCACATTGTTGGAAATTTCAATTGCATGGTATATCACCATTTTCACCCTTTCATATGTGATCAGAAAACATAGCAATGGATTAGTACCAGACTGCCAGTGTATTAGATGTGACATACCAAAAATGAACTTGTCTGCAAACATATAGACAGTTGGGAATGTAGCCAGAGATCCTCACAGTGAAAAGAAAATTTTTCCTCTTCAATTCATTGGGGAGACTAGTTGTAACTAATGGTTGCTGCTGTAGACTCAGAGAGGGCATGCTCAGATTGTGACCACTAGATCCCATAGCCAGAGTCATGGAGTGTTTGGTACCTGTGCCAGTGACTTGAAGAAACCAGACAAGAGTTAGCCTTACAAGCAACAGTTTCAACTTGTCTCAAATTACCAAGCTATATGCAAGTCCAAGTCAAGACCTGGAGTCCACATGATGGTGGTTGAGTCTGAGTCAGGGTATACTAGTAGTATGCAGACTGATCAAAGTCACATGGCCTAGTATAGATTAAGTGCTAAGAACCAGGCACCAGGGCAGCAGCCTTCACATGTGTCAGCTCAGTGAGCTTCTGCATACCATCTAGTTAGACATATTCTGTGACTTCAACTTGAAACATCTGATTATTAATTTGATATACCTCTGAGACTTCAACCCTCAGGCTGTAACAATGCTTTCAACCACTGGCATACCTATTGTGACCCATATGATGGCTGAGATAGGCATCTGCATGGATATACCCCAGGGTATTAGAGGTCATACCCATACCCATACCCTGGATTTACTCAGACCCACACCATGGGTATGGGTATATCCATGAATCAGTGAGGGTATGCTATGGGTTGGGTAAACCCATGGGTTTTGTTCAAAATTGACAATCTATGTATACAAAGTGTTACAATTTCGACTTTTACCCCTAACTTTAATGGTCACTCCAACTTTTCACCTTATGTTTTCTAACTTGATCTTTAGTTTCTTGATCACATGACCTACACGTGTTATGCCACATGGCAAGGCTGTACTCGGAACTCAATCCGATTGGCTGCCACATTTATGCTTCTATCTTTCATTTCCGTTATCAAGGCAGTGCCTTATCTTCTTATCTATGACTCACTCACCTCATGCTTCACTCATGTCACATAGCCATTCCTTATCATCCAATCATTGATTTTCTCCTTATCATTGTATGACTTCCCTAGTAGGAAATAGGTACAAACATGTACAAACCCTAGTTAGTATATAAAGGCTCAATGCCACCTCCAGAGACTTCAGTAAAGTTCTCTTGGAGTTTTTGCCTCTCTTGTGACTTAGCCTCTTCCTTCTACACTTCTACAAGCTCGAGTCTTAGGCTTGTTCCACTAGAACTTTACTACCCCTACTACCGTTACTTAACGAGCCAGCACTCTCGTCAGCCTAGTCAACTCTAGTAGCGACCTCACTTAAGCCACAAGTAGGTCTTCTTCACCAAGTTACTGATTGGCCCTCAGGAGCTCGGAAGCGAACATCGACACTAACTGTACCTCAAGTGCAATCTTACCCTAGAACCCCTTCCCCTACTCGCGGCCTCTGGGAGCTAGCCCCTGGATGTTTCACACGCCAGACGCTTACCACGGCGCAGCAGGAGTTGAAAGAGGAGTTAAGAGAGATTTTCATGGGTCTTGGGCAGGTTCAAGACTTAGACGTAGAGCCAGCCATATTAGCTTGGGCGGCGTCGACTTCAAACGTCGACAGAGCTTTCTTTAGTTGGGCTTCGGACAATGAACTACTCGAGGAGATAGTTCAACTCGTAGATCAGCCTAGACCAGAGTCAGGGTCAGAGGGAAGCAGCACCCCCACGCCTGCACCAGACGTCAAGAGGGAACCGACCCCCATAGTAGTACCTCTCTATGTAAAAGACAAGGTGAAAGAAGAAGCAGCGGACTTCTCAGCGGAACAAGCCGCATCACCACCACCCAGGGAATCATCAGATCCCAATCAGTACTCACCTCCACCCCCTGATCCACAGGTAGCAAGGAGAGCAGGAAATAGGATATTTAGACAGCCCTGGGCACATCACAACCACCCAGCTTTACAGAGACCAAAGCTTCGTCCCAGGGACTCATTAAAGAAACCCGTATGCTACACACCGTACTAGAACCCTATGCAATACTTGCTCCATGCAATTATCTTTACTCTCTGTACCATCATCATTACCCCGCTTTACATAATATATTCCACACAAGCTCATTCAAAGCTGCTCTACTTCTCAGTAGCAGTCTCCCATATCAAGGAGGAACAAACAACTAAGAACTCCAAAGGAGACAATGGCCGAAACAATACTCACACGCATCCTCAAACCGGTCAAAACATTTGACAACAAAAACCTTAACAAGAAGAACCAAGGAGGAACCACCCTCACCAAAAAGACTTACACCCTCTCGGCCTATTCGCTTACAAACTTCAGCGAAGCTACAGGAACAACGAATTCTACAAATGTGGGTACAGGTACCTGGTAAAGAGACAATATGTCTTCCGCCATCGTAAGAGCACTCCAAGACCCTGACATGGGTTGGGAGGATAAAGTACAGGCTATCCTTATTGAGTTTCAACAACAAGAAGCTTGCAAAAACCAGCTCGAAATAGTAATCAATAAATCCCTAAACAAGATCTCAGATCTCCAAAACGAGCTAGCAAAATGCAAATAACTTAATTGCGACTCTCACAGCAGCTGCAGGAGCCAGCTCTTCTTCGTCTTCTTCTTCTTCTAAGAAAAACCAAAATCCCATGTCATCGAAAATAGAGATATTTGTGGATCCAGGAGAATTCAATGGAGAATCTGCCAAGTTTGAAGAATGGTGGGCCAAGATGCAGGGATGGTTAACTGTTAACGCAACAGCCATACTCCCTGGCTCACACCAAGCAGTCCTAGCCATACTCTCATGGTTAAAAGGAACACGTGCAGGACCATTCGCACAAACACGCTTAAAGAAGGGCGCAGGATATTCATGGGCAACCCTGGAAGATGAAATACAAGGACTTTTCAGGGTCACCAATCAAAGGGATTGGGCAAGAGTGGAGATAGAGAAGCTCAAACAAGGATCGATGAAAATCGACGACTTCCTAATCAAATGGGAAGCATTACATCAACAAGCAGAGCTCTCCGCTTCCCACGCAATAAGACTCCTCGAAGCAAATGTCTCACGAGGAATCATTTACCAAATATTCAGAGACGGAAAAAGGGTCACGGATGTCACCGACTATGTGAAAAACATCCACCAAGCAGGAAATGCAATGGACGCCCTCAATTATGTCAGACCACAGGAAACATTTGGTTTCCAT
Source organism: Chiua aff. virens (assembly GCA_038094695.1). Taxonomy (NCBI): domain Eukaryota; kingdom Fungi; phylum Basidiomycota; class Agaricomycetes; order Boletales; family Boletaceae; genus Chiua; species Chiua aff. virens. The sequence continues at coordinate 248 of JBBPUM010000485.1, read as the reverse complement.
AAAAGGAAAGACCCAAATGCAATGGATGTATTCGCATTAGAGGTTGAAGATGGATGGTTCAGAGAGAAGAAATCCAAAACATCATGAGAAAGAATGACAAGTGCTACAACTGCAACGGCACTGAAACAACCAAACCTTAACAGGCTTAAGTTATTTGCTGAAGGACAGTAGAAAGCGAGTCAAGGGCACTAGAGGTTTGGGAAAACTCCAGAGAGGACAAGACTGGGTCCTTCTGGGAGCTGGGAGGG
>JBBPUM010000484.1:0-16130 GCA_038094695.1 Chiua aff. virens | reverse complement strand
GACAAAAATCTCCAGCTGCACCACTATCTGCATCCACTTCGAGCCTTCTACCCCCGTCGACAGTAGCAGGAACGGGTTCAGGTGTTCCTCCGCCATTGTCAGCATTGCTACCCTCTCGTCCCACAGGCACATCTCGTCATGGCTACCATTCAAGGCAAGCATCACAGGTCTCTTTGACAGCGTCGTCGTCGTCGTCGTCACCTCAGGCTCCCCTACAACGACCGACAGTCGAGATTCCTCTCTCGAGAACATTAGTCGATAACGACGCCTTAGACTCGATGGAGAATGCAGTAGATTCAGCGCCGGCCATTTGGGAATTGATGCAGGAGATGGTGGAGGCCATGTCAGAGACTCCAGGACTAAGCGAGGACTTCCGCGAATCGATCAACAAAGCCAAAATCGTCACTGAACGTCTGCGGGTCAATATTGTTGCGGTACGTGCGGGAGATCCGTCGGCTGACAGGACAGCGCTACGGGACAACGCGCACTTGTTCGTGAAGGTAAGCAGACCTTTCCAATGTTTAGTTCGTGTATATTTCCCCGCGGTTGACATTTCTCTCATGTGGCAGACTGTCGTAAAATTGTCAAATTTCATCAAGACTTATGGTTCTACACATGCAGTGTTCCCAGATCTTCGTTCCAAGATGGTGGCTCTCACCAATTCGACGCAGGAATTCGTCATGCTTCTACATGTATCATCATTCTCTCCCTCAAGTACCCCTCTTCCATACTCGCCAATGACTGTTTTTTCTGCAAACTCTGCAAACGGCACCACTAATTCCCGCGGGCCCGACGACAAACTTGGCGCGAACCTTTCGCGCAGTTGGAGCACGCATCAACCCAAGGCTCTCAAACTAGTCACCCCCGGGCTAGCAAACTTGCCGCGCAGCGCACTGCCAAATCAATCTCACTTCAATGTTGCAATGCTACCGCGATACGTCATGCCCGTAAGTGCTGGCCTTATTGGCCATGCTAACGGGGAGACCGTTAAAGGAGATAACACGGCAGATGTTTAAGGCTGAGCCTCTCCATGGATGGTCAGTACTCTTCTGTCGTCCTTTATATTTTTTTTCGTTTTACCTTTTCTTACATCACTCGATCCCTTGAGCATCATTGTGGCACTCCTTTTTTCCGTCATGACTCTCAGTGATTGTTAAGAACATTCCGAACCCTTATCGTATTACGAGTCCGCCTCGCCCAGCATCCTATCACACGAATTTTAGTCTTAACGCACGCCATCACTACATTATTCAACCCTGGCATCACAAATCCAATCTAGTACTCGTGCTCTCCTTTCTACGTTTCTTTTCTTCTTTCTTCCCTTGTTACCATCAAGTTGGCATTTAGGTACTGCGCGGTTCATTCTGGATTGTTTCTTTATAACAAGAAATGGAATCATCTTCAACTGGATGTACAGTGTCTTTTTTTTTCGCTTAGCGAACCTTGTGCTTTGTTTTTATCTGTGCTTGACGATTGACACAGCCACTCGACCATGACATATTTGTTCTGGCTTACCTCCGAATCAGGCTCATACCATCAAACTCGACGAACTAGGGAAAAATCTTGCTACTCATTATACTGCCCGATGCCACCATGGCCTACAAAGGACTCGGATGCTGGTTGAAGCCGCGCTTCAAACAACACCACATGCACAGCATACACAAGCAAGTTGCTGCCAATAATATAGGGGTTAACGTTCATGTCCCGGTACATTGCACATGCACCGATTAGCTTATTCACCCCCCTTCAAGTCCCAATGATCAGGGCATTTCAGTTGAACTGATCTCAACTACATCCATTGCATAGTCACCATCAAACTCCTTGACACTGCTGGGGTACTCAAGCTGTACTGCAAACGCCGATATCACTGCCTCCCAGCGAACATGCCAGTGCGCCCAAATCATTCCGAGGGCCGCATCAGTGGTTCGGACCGAAGGCCTCGGCGTTCGACTATAGTCGTGTTCGACGCTTGGCATGTGCCAGTGGCAATGCGTGATCCAATTCAAGTCGTTCTTGTTAAATTGAATTGACGGCTGGTGGACCGCAGCTCACAACACCCACCTGTCTTGAAACACCACCGAGCAACAGAGCATTGGTCCGAGTCGCTGACGTGATCAGTGTTGTAGGTTGTGTACATAGGCTTAGAACCTCAAGTTCCCGCTCTTAGCGAATCATTCGGTCGATACTGAACAAGCCACAACGATGCAAAAGCTTGCAGCTCTCCTTCCGATCTTGCGCCCCCAAAAAGATCTCGCAGAATCTGTTATGCAGAGGGAGGGTAACCGAAAGAAATTTGGACGCTTCCGAATCCTTATCATCGGCCGGGCCAACGCTGGGAAAACCACAATACTGAAGCAAGTCTGTAACTCTGTGAAACGTCCAGTGATATATGATGGAAAAAGGAACAAGGTATGATTAAGCCTTTGCCACAATGTCTGAATGACGCGAGCGCACTGATGGTCTGCGACCAGGTTCATGCGGAACAGATCGAAGGATCTAGTGAGGTGAGCGTATGCTGTGACATTGGCATCACTAATGTTTGGTCAATATGTCACTAGCGAGGATTGCACGATATCGAGAATGAATTGGTCTTTCGAAGCAATCCGAATTTTGTATTTCATGACTCCCGGGGGTTTGAAGCTGGCAGCATAGATGAATTCGAGAAGATGAAGCAGTTTGTTTCAGAGCGTGCAAAGACGACATTCCTCAAGAAGCGGATTCATGCTATTTGGTAACGCGAGATAGATAGCAGCATTTACCCCACACCTTAATGATACACTCCTGGATAGGTACTGCATTCCCATGGATCAATATCACCGGACTGTACTGGCTGCCGAGGAAAAGTTCTTTGATGAATGTGACACTGGGAATGGTAGGTGTAGATCAAGTGTGATACTTCTGTTCTCATGTTTAGTGCCTATTCACAGTGCCAGTTGTGCTTGTATTCACAAAATGTGATGCACTTCTGATACATGGCCTGGCAGCATTAACAGCTGAAGAACAATGCTTACCACTGAGGCAAAGGCTTATGATAGGATGGTTTAATGTTGATGGGATGCTGAGGAAGAACCCAGCATGGGAGAGCTTACAAAGAAGGAAGTATCCACCAAAAGTGTATGTTGAGTTGCAAGGTATGCACCAAAGGAATCAGGTGATATATTGGTTGGTCATATGCACAAAGATCTACACAAGTCAAATGAGGGGTGTAAACAATTGATTGAAAGGACTGTGGTGGCTCTGAATGAAGAAGGACTGCAGATGCTACTTGTGACAACACAGCACACAAATATCTTGCTTTGCATTGAGTATGCATTGAACAGGTAATTGACAGATGTCCAAAAGCTATTGATATATCAGCTGAAGCATTTCATAGGGTCCTGATACCTTTCATCAAGGCTGTGCATGACAAAAATCAGACATTGATACAGTGTGAAACACACTTGGTGCAAGCAATTGCATCATGGTTTCCCCATGTTGAGGTGAGTAGATAATCTGATTGTAGATGGGCCTGTATAAGAATGCTGATCCATACTCTTCTGTCCTTGTCCTCTCATAGCATGTAAGTGCTCTAATTGTGAATAGTAGACTCCCTGGAGGATGCTGATTCATACCTCTCTGCCCTTGTCCCTGCTCTCTCACTCATAGGGAGTGAGTGTTCTCATTGTGAATGGGCTTCCTGAAGGATACTAATCCATACACCTCTCTCTTTAATCCTATCCTCTTGTTCATAGTGTATAGTAAGTGCTCTGACTGTAAATGGGCCTTCTAAAGGATGCCAACTTGAATTCATGTTCCTTCAACCTTATTCTTATCCTCTCACTCATAGGGAGTAAGTACTCAGATTGTGAATAGGCTCCAAGAAGAATGCTAATCCATGCCCCTCTGTCCTTGTCCTCTCATTCATAGTCTGTAAGTACTCTAATTGTGAATAGACTTCCTTAAAGATGCTAAACCAAGTCCTTCTGTCTTTGTCTCCATCCTCTTACTTGTAGGGAGTAAGTACTCTGATTGTAAATGGGCTTTCTGAAGGATGCTGATCTATACCTCTCTGGCCTTCAACTTGAATCCTATCCTCTTACTCATAGGAAGTAAGTATTTTGATTATGAATAGGGCCTCTGAAGGATGTTGATCCATGTACCTCTAACCTTGCCCCTGTCCTCTCTCATAGGAAGTGAGTGTTTTGATTGTAAATGGGCTTCCTGAAGATAATCCATGTCTCTCTGCTCTTGTCTCTGTCATCATGATAGTATGTAAATGCTCTGATTATGAATGAATTTCCAGAAGGATGCTGATCTATGCCCCTCTATCCTTGTCTCTGCCCTCTCACTCATAGGAAGTAAGTGCTCTAATTGTGAATGTGCTTTCAGAAGGGTACTGATCCACCTTTGTTTTTGTCCCTATCCTCTCACTCATAGTATGTAAGTACTATAATTGTAAATAAGCTTTCTGAAGGATACTGATCTATGCTCCTGTGTTCATTCCTGTCCTCTTACTCTTAGGGAGTAAGTGCTCTGGTTCAACTTGAAGTTGTGAATGAGCTTTCTTGAAGGATGCTAATCCATGTCCTTCTGTCCTTGTCTGTCCTCTCATACATAGGGAGTAAGTATGGTGATTGTAAATGAGCTTTTTGAAGGATGCTGATCTGTGTCCCTCTGTCTTTAACTCTATTTCCTCACTCATAGGAAGTAAGTACTCTAGTTATGAATGGGCTTCCAGAGGGATGCTAGCCCATGTCCCCCTGTCCTTGTCTCTATTTTCTCACTCTTAGTCTGTAAGTACTCTATTGTGAGTAGGCTTTTTTTTAAAAAAAAAACTAATCTGTGCCCTTCTATCCTTGTCCCTATCCTCTTATTCATAGTATGTAAGTACACTGATTTGGATGGACTTTCAGATGAATGCTAATCCATGTCTCTCTTATCCTATCCCTGCCTACTCATCTATAGTTTGTAAGTGTTCTGATTAGAAATAGACTTTCTGAAGGATTTTAATCTATGCCCCTCTATCCTTGTCCCTATCCTCTCACTCATAGGGAGTAAGTGCTCTGATTGTAAATACCTTTCTAAAGAATACTCATCTGTCCTACCCCTCTATTCTTATCTCTATCCTTTCACTCATAGGGAGTAAGTGCTTTGATTGTGAATGGACTTCCAGAGGAATACTGATCCATACTTCTCTATCCTTGTCCATGATCTCTTATCTATAGGGAGTAAGCTCTCTGATTATAAATGGGCTTCCTGAAGGACACTGATCAATACCCTTCTGTCCTTGTCCCTGTCCTTGCACTTATAGTTTGTAGGTACTCTAATTGTAAATAGATTTCCAGAAGAATGTTGACCACGCCTTCTATTCTTGCCCTTGTTCTTTTATTTATAGGGAGTAAGTGCTCTGATTATAAATACCTTCCTGAAGGATGCTGATCCATGTACCTCTCACTCATAGTATGTAAGTGCTCCAACAGCAAATAAGCTCCTTGAAGAGTACTAATCCATACTTCTCTATTCTTCAATATCTCTGTCCCTTCACTCATAGTCTGTAAGTGTTCTGATTGTGAACCAGCTCCTAGAAGAATACTGACCTACACACCTCTTTCCTTGTATTCTCTCACTCATAGTGTGTAAGTGCTCTAATTGTGAATGAACTTCTTTCAGGAAGATGCCAACTTCATGTCTCTCTAACCTCATTCCTATTCTCTCACTTATAGGGAGTAGGTGCTCTGACTATAAATAGGCTTCCAGATGGATGCTAATCATTGTCCATGTCCATGTCCCTATCCTCTCACTCATAGTCTGTAAGTACTCTGATTGTGAATAGGCCTCCTGAAAAATACTGATCCTTGTCCCTCTATCCTTGTCTCTACTCTCTTGCTCACAGTATGTAAGTGCTCTGATTGTGAATGGTCTTTCTAAAGGATGGTGATCCATGTCTCTTTGTTCATGTCCCTGTCCTCTCACTCATAGTATGTAAGTGCTCTAATTGTAAATGGATTTTCTAAAGAGTACTAACCCATATACCTCTGTTTTTGTCCTTCACTCACAGGAAGTAAGTACTCTGATTGTGAATAGGCTTCTTGAAGGTTATTGATCCATATCCTTCTGTCCCTATCCCTGTCCCTGTCTTCTCACTCATTATAGTATGTGAGTGATCTGAAAATGGACTTTCAGAACTCATGCTAATTTATGTCCCTCTATTTTTGTCCCTGTCTTCTCACTCATAGTTTGTGAGTGTCTGATTGTGAATAGGCATTCCAAAGGATACTGATCCCTGTCTCTCTGTTGTGCCTGTCCTTCCACTCATAGTCTGTAAGTGTTTTGATTGTGAATATACTTCTAGAAGGATGCTGATTCATGTCTCTATCCTTATTCTCTATTCATAGAGGGTGAGTGCTAGTGTGAATATCCTCTTATTTAAGAGTGTACTGATCATATTGCAATATATAACTAATCTTTATGACATTATGATAGACTGTAAGTGTGTACATAATCACTTTGATACTAGTCTTTAATCAGAGACAGATTTCTTAGGATGTGAGCCTTAGAATATTACTTAATTTCCAATATTCAAGTTCTTCTTCCAATTCATCTGGATAAATTAGCAGGTATGAATGAAAATTTTATATTTGCTTTATTTTCATGTCACTGCCTCAGAAGGTTTGTAATGCTACTTTCAATACTTGTAATGCTAATCTTGATATCAACTTTTCAGATACTACAATCTCAATGTGTATGATTAATTTATTTCCTCTTAACTGTCATTTATATTATTGATCTCATTCCATGACATTAATCAAGCCCTCTATTCCCAAACACACAATATCACATTTTTCACTATCTTTATCCCAAGTAACCTTACTAATCCCATAATTTATCTCCAGCTAATAATATCTCACATATAATTTAGTCCAAGTCTTCTTCAGAAGAGGCTTCATGGTGTAAAGCACTCCACCTGGGCATTGGTTGGTGTTCAATGAAGTTTGATTATAATACCTATTAGCATTTGTAGATTTTGCCATTATTCTAGAACACTCCTTCCTTCTCCATCAACAGGGTATTGAAGGCTCAATCACAAAAGCAACCCAGCTTTATGAATTATCTGAAACAATTCATAAAGTAAAGGAAGCAGTCTCTGAACTTATCCCTCACATTAACTTCAAGGATAAGAAGCAAATGGAACAACTCATCATGCATGTGATTTCTCAGAATCTTGTTTGTAAGTCATTCAAGTTATATATTAGAACATACATTGATTATGTTGTAGGTAGCAACTTGAATATCAGCAAGTGAAGTAATGACTGTCAGAATACTCCCTTAATGGTAGTGATACATGTAATATGCCCACCATACTATCTACTAGTACTAGATAGGCTTTTTTCAATGTTTCTTCATGCCACTTATGATATATCTGGGCCCATACAACTATTTTTGCCATCAGTTGTTTTCAAGCTGCCACAACTTTACTAGTATTCTAGGGGCTGTCCCCATATTGATCTGTAGTAATTGTTTCTCTACCTCATAGTATCACTCTTTCCTCTCTCCGAGTCCCTGCATTTGCCTATCCTTGATTATTCACACACTTGTCAACTTTCTTCCATACTTCAAGTTCTTCCATCTTTCCATGCTCCTTTAGACTGATCTTTGCTGTATTTTTGCTGGGCCAGGTACTAGTTCTTCCGGGTCTGAGTACTATCCCAGATACTTCTTAAAATAATTTGCTTTTGCTTTTGAATGTGCAGAACCCTTAAGAGTATATTCAAAGGTGATTAAAAGAATCAAGAACTAATACTAATAGCTATTAGTAGGACTATTCCTCAAACTTTCTCCCAAGTGAACTCTGATGACTCAGATAGGGGTTTCTAGAGCTCAGGTAGACATTGGGTTCACTATTCAGCTAACGGGCTGCCTCACTGGTGGCCTCCTTACTAGTATCATGGAGGTCATAGTGATAGATACATCAAAAAAGGGAGTCACTCATTCAACTAATAGTCACACGAGCACAAATGCGCCGAATGGCCGACACAGCCAACGCCGTCGTCAACCCCGTATTCCCAATCATCACCTCGCTCGCCGGAGCCCTGTACATCCATCCCAACGGCCACGACCCATCTGTCTCCTGCAGCCGCAACAGCCGTTCATAATCCCGACTGTCGCACAGATCCACCGTTGTGGCACCATGCACACGCATCGCCAGGGCCAGTGCATCCCCTTCGGCACCGAACTGCTCGGCGATCCGCTTCGCAAACAACGCCCCGAGTCGTTGACGTGCGTAGAGCGACACCGAGAGGAAGCGAGAGAGGAAGTAGAAAAAGGTGTCCGGACCGCAGTAATAATATGTACCGTTCGTGTACGCGCGATGTTTGAGCACCTCGTAGACCCAGTTAAAGGTTTCATGTAGCTCGTGCCCGCGGCCGTTGGCGTAGAAAAAGGTGAGGACGTTAACGCAGACGATCGGATCTGACAACACGTTTAAGTTGACCGGCTGGGATGCGCTATGATGTTGCAAGATACGTACCAATTCGGGGACGTGTGACGTCAAAGTACGTCTGGATGATGCCATCCTTGTTTTTGAACTTCAGAATTTCGTCCATGATATCGTTTTTCACTTGAGGCAACCAGTGATCCGACACTGTACACGCGATCGACGTGGTATCGAGATCAAAGGGAAGCACACGCTCTCCTCCTGCTAACACAGACCGTCAGTCGTCGCGCCTCGCACAAAGGGGAAAAAATGCGGTACGTTTAAAAAAGTTGCTCAACCGCGGGTACTGGATGTAATCGACGAGACTCAGGTCCCCCGTCACCTCCAGGATGAGCAACTGTGCAAAATTCTCCTCTAGGACAGCACCCGTGTTTGTGACCGATCTCATCTTTCTGGCGTTTTGACGCAGGTACTGTTCCCCGTCCACGATCGCATTCCGTACGAGTGCCCTCAGTTCGCGGGCAACTTGGTCATACGACGTAAAGACGATCCCCTTGAGCCCCAGCGACCGCGCAGACACCACGTTCTCCAGCTTGTTGTCTACAAATGCCATGCGTCGCGGATCGATGCCAGTCGACTCAAGCACATGGCGAAAATAGCCTAGGTTGGGTTTCCGCTCGCGCGCGGCGGCGGACGTGAAGACCTGGTCGAAGAGCGCCCAGTCCTGTGGGCAACCCTTCTGGCGGAGTACCTCCCAATCCGGTGCAGAGATGTTGGACATGCCAAACAGCCGGACATCACTCTCCCATCGGAGTTCCTTCAAGAGGGTGACCATAGCCGGGTCGCTTCGCAGCGAATCTCGGGCCGCACAGAGTGCCGCGGCGACGTCAACAACATCTAGAGAAAACTCCGCGGCGACGAGATTGTATGTCTCGTCTTCTTCGAGATTGCCCTTCTCGTACTCGAACCATGTCGACGAACGTAGGATCTGGTGGAACGTCTTGGGTGAAATGGAGGGGTTGGTGTTGGCTGACCACGTGAACAGTACATCCCCGAGGTCGAAAATTACATTGTCAATCTGGTGATCGCACCGCAAAGTCAGAAGGGGTCTTTTTTCTGAGGGAGGGGGAGTTCTCAGAGGGGGTATGGAAGTAGATGATATAGGGGGAAAGGTGGGAGAGAGTTCGATGGACTCGGTGGGTGAGGTAGCCATAGGGTTTTTGAGGTGTTTGAGAGAATGACCAGAGGGTATTTAGCGGAGGATTCCTTGCATAGTTGTAGCTATTTGCACTTCATGATGTGAAAGACTCAGGCTCGGGGGACCACTTGGCGAAACCTGGTTACGGCAAACCGTTAGATACATGATATTTGCCACTGACGAGGCGATAGCAACTACCTCGAATTGGGAAAGAACTGACGGCATGAAGTATTTTGATCTATGCCATCTGTGTGCATGACTGTGCAAGGAGCCTGTTGAGCGTGTCTGACACGGGTTCAGACAACTGCTGACCACTTGATGCAAATATCACATAGGCGAGCTGAATTGCACGTCATTCTGCAGCGTCAACTCATGGAAGCGTCTAGACACGGAGCACAAGACAGCCATGAAGAGGCCCCTTAACCGCGCAATGGCGCAACATGTGGCGTGCCAGCAACGTTATGTCGAGGCTGCCTAGATGGTATTTTCGGCCTAAAATATGAGCAGTGTCAATTCTCGCTCTGAAAGCGTCCTGTTCAGAGATTGTCTGATCCCAGAGGTGAAATCATTCAATCCCTCCCTCTCGATGAAAGTTATCGGCGGGTCAAAAAGGTTAATGAGTCCCATTACGGTCGCGAGGTTGACTTTGGCTTTCACACCCGCGTGGCACTCGGGTAAAAATAGTGGCCGGAAGCCGGAGCTAGAGGAGAACTACCGTTTCCATCGAATAATTTCGCTCCGGTGTTTGCTTAAGGTGGTGCGTGTAGCTGAGCGACGACATGCAAATACCTTGTATCCTGTCGATGATATCCTATAAGTGCGTTATCCCATGTCCATATATAGCGTTAAAAGAAAGAAAAAAAAGAAAGTCTTTTCGATTTGAAAATAGCCATTTAAATTCTAAACCTTATAGGACAACGGCAATTACGCCGTGATCCCTGCAGGAGTGCCCGTCCCGGTACCATTTTCCATCATCCTATCGATCTCGGCTCTAGTTCCCCTCAGGTTCGCCTTCAGCGTCTTGGCGTCTTCGAATATTCGGTGTACCATTGCTTCACCGACGAACGACTCGAGAAGGGCTTCTTGTTCGAGTAGTGGCTGGAGCGCATGCGCAAGCTCAGAATCTGGATCCACAAGTGGACTTGCGGCATCGTCAGAGGAATCCTGTTTTTTCGGTTTGGGGAGCGACTGGGTGATCTTGTTAGCATTAGACAGGCGTAGCGTGAGAAGCACTTGCTTGGAGAGGAAACATATTCTGCAGGAATAGGTCTGCTTGCGTTCGGATTGTAAGTTGGACACGGTCGTGCGAGCTCCCCGGCGCACACGGGATCTTGCGGATACGTTTGGAGACAGCGTCGTAGGAGGCAAAGTCCTCGAGGATACGTTTGCGGGCGGCCGTGGCTTCCTTACCCGGCGGGGAATCCGAACTGGAAGTGGATGTCTAAGGTGCCAGAAGGAGACGAGAACACGAACTTACTTGAGCGTAATTAGTAACTCTTGAAACTGCGGTAGTGTGTCCTCTATCTCTTTCTCGAGGTTTACAAATGCCTGTGCCAATGTTGAGTAAGGCTGTTATAAAACGTCCAGGAATATGGTACCTCATATAGTCGAATGAGAGGGGGTATACGAGATACCTCCTGATGGAACTGTTCTCGTCTTCCAAGTGGCAGGCAATACGGATTAGTGTACATGTAGGGAGGGTGTAAAAGACTCACGAGAGGATAGATTTGCAATTCCTGCATATCCGTACGCCCTTCAAGAATTTCTCGTCATCCGTCAAGGTGTCCCCTTTTTCTTTTCCCTTGCCACTCTGCTCGGGGGCTATACAAGTGAGTAGGCATGAAGAGCGAGATGGCCAATACATACCTCGAATATCGCCCTCTGTACTCTGTGATTGTACGACACCTTTCCGAATGTCGGAGATATCCATGTTCCCAAAAGTAGCGCTATCCAAGTTGAAAAGACTGGACTTCCTGTGCTCGATGGAAGGTTTGATTGGCTTGCTGGTGGGTCGTGCAGGGAAATGAAGACGGATAGAGTTTTTCGAGACGCCTTTCGAGCTTTGCACGCGCTATACAGGTAACATCGTGTTTAAGTTTGCGCGCTTGAAAGAATTCGTCTGTGTGGGGCTGGTAAACGCCTCTAGACTGAAATCCAGGTCTGTTTGGTGCGGTAGATCGAGAAGGGAGGAGGTGGACGAGGGAGATGTCATTGGCAATGGGGAGACTGGAGGATAGGGAAGGGGGAGGGTGCAGGAAGGTGGATGGAGGAGCAACAGGGGCGAGCAGAGAGGAATTTGAAGTGTGAAGGACTGGAGAGCTCGGGAGTTGTCACTGATACGGTGGAATAGATGGATGGGACGCGAATTCATGCTATTTGGTAATATAGATGCGGCGACACTTATGCCCTACTATAATGATGCATTCCTATGGATCAATATCACCAGATTGTGCTGGTTACTGAGGAAAAGTTCTTTGATGAATGTGACACTGGGAACTTGAATGGTAGATGTTGGTCAAGTGCCACCGATGCTTGTACTACACTAGTAGTCACACGAGCACAAATGCAACTCCAGCGCCTTGTACCGCCGTATGGCCGACACAGCCAACGCCGTCGTCAACCCCGTATTCCCAATCATCACATTGCTCGCCGGAGCCCTGTACACCCATCCCAACGGCCATGACCCATCTGCCTCCTGTAGCCGCAACAACCGCTCATAATCCCGACTATCGCACAGATCCACTGCCGTAGCACCGTGCACACGCATCGCCAGGGCCAGCGCATCCCCTTCGGCACCGAACTGCTCGGCGATCCGCTTGGCAAACAACGCACCGAGTCGTTGACGTGCGTAGAGCGACACCGAGAGGAGGCGAGAGAGGAAGTAGAAAAAGGTATCTGGACCGCAATAGTAATACGTGCCGTTCGTGTACGCGCGGTGTTTGAGCACTTCATAGACCCAGTTGAAGGTCTCTCGTAGTTCGTGCCCGCGACCGTTGGCGTAGAAGAAGGTGAGGACGTTGACACAGACGATTGGGTCTAATAACACGTTCAAGTTCAATACTAGCTTGGATGCGTCATAGTGTCGGAAGACACGTACCGATTCGGGGACGTGTCACGTCAAAGTACGTCTGGATGATACCGTCCTTGTTTTTGAATTTCAGAATTTCGTCCATGATATCGTTTTTCACTTCAGGCAACCAGTGATCCGACACTGTACACGCGATCGACGTGGTATCGAGATCGAAGGGAAGCGCACGCTCTCCTCCTGCTAACACAAACCGTCAGTCATCGTGTTTCGCACAAAGAGGAAAAAATGCGGTACGCTTGAAAAAGTTGCTCAACCGTGGGTACTGGATGTAATCGACGAGGCTCAGGTCCCCCGTCACCTCCAGGATGAGCAATTGTGCAAAATTCTCCTCTAGGACAGCACCCGTGTTCGTGACCGATCTCATCTCCTTGGCGTTTTGACGCAGGTACCGTTCCCCATCCACGATCGCATTCCGTACGAGCGCCCTCAGTTCGCGGGCAACTTGGTCACACGATGTATAGACGATCCCCTTGAGCCCTAGCGACCGCGCAGACACCACATTCTCCAACCTATCGTCCACAAACGCCGTGCGACGCGGATCGATGCCAGTCAACTCAAGCACATGGCGGAAATAGCCCAGGTTTGGCTTCCGCTCATGTGCGACGGCGGACGTGAAGACTCGGTCAAAGAGCGCCCAGTCCTGTGGGCAACCCTTCTGGCGGAGCACCTCCCAATCCGGCGCAGAGATGTTGGACATGCCAAACAGCCGGACATCACTCTCCCATCGGAGTTCCTTCAAGAGGGTGACCATAGCCGGGTCGCTTCGCAGCGAATCTCGGGCCGCAAAGAGTGCCGCGGCGACGTCAACAACATCTAGAGAAAACTCCGCGGCGACGAGACTGTATGTCTCGTCTTCTTCGAGATTGCCCTTCTCGTACTCGAACCATGTCGAAGAGCGTAGGATCTGGTGAAGCGTTTTGGGTGAGATGGAGGTGTTGGTGTTGGCTGACCACGTGAACAGTACATCCCCGAGGTCGAAAATTACATTGTCGATCTGGCGATTATCCCCCAAAGTCAGGAGGGGTCTTTCTTCGGAGGGAGGGGGAGTTCCCAAAGGGGATATGGAAGCGGATGATATTGGGGAAAAGATGGGAGAGAGTTCTATGGACTCGGCGGGTGAACGAGGTGAGGCAGCCATAGGTTGTGTGAGGGGTTTGGGAGAATGATTAGAGGGTACTGAGCGGGGGATTCCTTGCATAGTTATAGCTGTTTTCACTTCGTGGTGTGAAAGACTCAATGGCGGACCACTTGGCAAAACCTGTAGCCAGCATGACCGGACCGCCAGCCGGATACATGATATGTACTGACGAGGCGACAGCAACCACTCTGACATCGAATTGGGAAAGAACTGATGGTGTGAAGTGTCTTGACCTGTGCCATCAGCGTGCATAACTGTCATGCGACGAACCTCGCGCTAGGGTGTCTGACACGGAAAAAGTCCAGGCAACTGGTGACCACTTGATGTAGGTATCACAGCAGGCGAGAATCCCGATCTAACCTGAATTGCATGTCGTTCCGCGGTGTTAACTTATAGAAGCGCTTGAACACGGAACAGAAGACACTGGCAGTGAAAGAGACCCCTCAGCCGCGCAATGACGCGACATGTGCTGTCCAGATGGTGTTTTCGCCTAAAACGTGAGCAGTGTCAATTCTCGCTCTGAAAGCGTCATGTTCAGGGATTGTTTGATTCCCGTCTCCATCGAATAATTTCGCTCCGGTGTTTGTCTAAGGTGATGCGTAGAGCTGAACGACAACATGCAAATACTTGTATCCTGTCGATGATATCCTATAAGTGTGTTATCCCATGCCCATATATAGCGTTAAAAGAATGAAAAAAATGTCAGTCCTTCCGATTCAAAAACAACCGTTAAATTCTAAACCATATAGGACAACGACAATTACGCCGTGATCCCCGCCGGAGTCCCCGTCCCGGTGCCATTTTCCATCATCCTATCGATCTCGGCTCTGATTTCCCTCAAGTTCGCCTTGAGCGTCTTGGCATCTTCGAACTTTCGGTGTGCCATTGCCTCACCGACAAACGACTCGAGAAGGGCTTCTTGTTCAAGTAGTGGCTGGAGCGCATGCGCAAGCTCCGAGTCCGGATCCACAAGTGGACTTGCGGCATCACCAGAGGAATCCTGTTTTTTCGGTTTGGGAAGCGACTGGGTGGTCTTGTTAGCATTAGACAGGCGTAGCGTGAGAAGCACTCGCTTGGAGGGGAAACATGTTCTTCTGCAGGAATAGGTCTGCTCGTGTTCGGATTGCAAGTTGGACACGGTCATGTGAGCTCCCTGGTGCACATGGAATCTTGCGGATACGTTTGGAGACAGCGTCGTAGGAGGCAAAGTCTTCAAGGATACGTTTGCGGGCGGCCGTGGCTTCCTTGCTTGGTGGGGAATCCGAACTGGAAGTGGATGTCTAAGATGCCTGAGGGAGACGAGAAGACGAGCTTACTTGAGCGTAAGTAGTAACTCTTGAAACTGCGGAAGCGCGTCCTCTATCTCTTTCTCGAGGTTTACAAATGCCTGTGCCCACGTTGAGTGGGACTGTTATAAAACGTCCAGGAATACGGTACCTCATATAGTCGAATGAGAGGGGGTATACGGGATACCTCCTGATAGAACTGTTCTCGTCTTCCAAGTGGCAGGCAACACGGATTAATGTACATGTACAGAGGGGGTGTAAAAGACTCACGAGAGGATAGGTTTGCAATTCCTACACATCCGTACGCCCTTTAAGAATTTCTCGTCGTCCGCCAAGGCATCCTCTTTCTCTTTTCCCTTGCCACTCTTTCCTGTGCCTACTGCACTGGATCTTTTCCTGACGCCGTAATCGACGCCTTCGCCGACTTCTTCTATCTGACGCGTCTTTGAGTCTACAATGAACAATATCGAACAGGGTTCTGGACGCTGGGGGCGTTTGATGGGGAGAGAACAAATTATTTGACCACAAAGCCGGCAATGGTGTTTACGGTTTGTTAGGGGATGGAAAGACGCGCTAATGACGGGTCAGGTGGGGTGAAGCCAAGGGGAGATGGACTGACCTGCAGAGGGGACATTTAGAAACGGTAGAATCTTCCTGCCAAGGAGCAATTCGTTGCTCGGCGGCTATACAAGTGAGTAGGGATGAAGAGTGAGATGGTTAATACATACCTCGAATATCGCCCTTTGTGCTCTGTGATTGTACGACACCTTTCCAAATGTCGGAGGGATCGATGTTCCTAAGACTAGCAATGTCCAAGTCAAAAAGACTGGACTTCCTGTGCTCGATGGAAGGTTTGGTTGGTTCGTCAGTGGGCTGTGCAGGGAAATGAAGATGGATGAGTTTTTCGAGACGCCTTTCGAGCTTTGTGCGCTCTATACGTGTAGCATCGTGTTTAAGTTTGCGCGCCTGAACGAATTCGTCTGTGCGAGGTCGGTAAACGCCTCTAG
>JBBPUM010000483.1:0-16145 GCA_038094695.1 Chiua aff. virens | reverse complement strand
GCGAAAAGGTCATATCAGAAATGGCGCCCTCGGGCCAGGACGGCAATCGCTGATCACAGCGAGTTGCACCCCTAAGCGGCATGCAATACGGGAACTGCGTCGAGGCATCGACGTCGGACGAACAACTCGCCTTGGAGACGAGTCTCAGGACGACCATCTGAAGACGGCCGTCCGAATCATGGCTGCCCAAGTGCAGCGCATGAATCAAGTTGGAATTAAGATCCAACACTCGATTGAGCGTGCTCGAATTACCCTCGAGCAGGATGACCTGGACGATACCAGGACGTCCCTACAAGAGGCTGAAGAACACTTGCATAAAATGCAACAGCTCGCGGGATGTATCGAGCTCCGAACGGACCGGACGACCATACACACGCCTTGGGGAGGCGTATGGGTCCGACCCGATGGGTCGGTACATACTCGTTCACACCGCAACGAGCTGGGGGAGGACGATTTCCCGTACGACTGGAGGCACGACGAGGTCATCAATGACCTCGACGAAATCCCAGATGTGGGGACGGCTATCCAGCTTGAGCGGACAAGCCAATCTCCTGAAGGAAGAGGAGACGTATCTAGGTCTCCGCGATGGAGATGGTCGGTGCTATACGGCGCAATCCACGCAACCGAAGGATGCGAGGAATGTGCGGCGCGTATAGCACATGTGGACGAACACGTCCTAGACCGGTCCGCCAACATAGAGACGGTCCTGCGATACCCATCGCAACTTGCTCGTCGACGACACGACGAAGGATGGGTCAGAGCCACGAACTCTGAAACGACGACAGCGCCTGGGAGACTCAGGCGCCTCGAGAGCGCACTGCGCATAACAACGGGGCACGTAGTTAAATACATACGTGCAACATCGCATACTGCGCGAGAGATTGCCGCACGCGTCCCCGCTATGCGACAAGATCGAGGCCCCGCTGGGCACGAACTGCATGAAGTGGTCAACGAGCTGGAAGAGATCGAGGACCTCTTCCTGCAAGTGCTCCCGAGTGATATCATCGTCTACCACGATGACTGTAGAATCGACACGCCTTATGGCCCTGTCTTTGTAGCCAGAAACGGCTCCGCGGAGGAGCCGTTGGTGACCTTTCATGGAATGAAATTGTCAGACCATGAAAACAGCACACACCAAGATCGTGCTTTTCGGTACGCTATGCATACGAAGTCCCTACCACAAGGGAGTGAGATATCGCGACCGCGATTCCCTCCTTCATTGCGATCTTGTGCGACAATTCACATCAAGATCAATGGATGCATGGCATACACCATGATCGACACTGGCAGCACTGCCAACTTCATCAGCCCAACGTTTGTGACAGTGACGAAGATGGACGTCCATCCACTTCAAGGGCAACTTACCCTACAACTCGGCTGCGTTGGCAGCCGATCCAAAATATCTCATGGAGGGCACTCCATGATACAATTCGCAGGTCTAACCACCCGCACCTACTTCGATGTCGCTAACATCGACAGATACGACTGTATCTTGGGAATCCCTTTCCTCAGGGAGCAGAAATGCAGTTTGGACTTCGCGTCTAACTGCCTACTTATGGCCAATGGAGTATCAACTCCACTGGAAGGCCCTGAGGATGACCACCACAGAACCGCCCGGGACCCTCTATCACGAGGCAAAACCCGGGCTACGACCTCCCACTGACTCCCAAGCCCTGCGAAGCAAGGGCTTCGTGAGGGCTTACTGGGGGAGGGGACCGGTACCCGGAAGAGAGTGGTTTGGGGTAAACCCCAAGATATACCGGTATTGGCGGCAGCAAAACCAAGTAACTACTTGGATGACGAGGACATCCCTTGACTGCGCGAACAGTGGTTCACCAGGTTCGCACACCGTTTGGGAGGAGTCCTCCCAAAATTACCACCCCTGCGGGAGGTAAATCATCACATCCCACTAATCGATAATGGCAAGCAATACGCCTACCATCTACCACGCTGCCCAGACGCGCTGAAGCAGCAACTGTCGGACAAAATCCGAACGTACACCGACGCAGGATGGTGGATCATGAAAAGTGTCCCCCAAGCTGCGCCGATGTTGTGCATCCCGAAGAAAAGCGGGAAATTACGGACAGTCATAGACTGTCGAAAAAGAAATGACAACACTGTCAAGGACGTCACCCCGTTCCCGGATCAAGACCAAATCCGGATGGACGTGGCTAGAGTGAGGTATCGCTCAAAGATTGACTTGTCCAACGCGTATGAACAAGTCAGGGTTGAGCCAGACGATGTCTGGAAGACGGCCTTCTCAACCATCTATGGGACGTTCATATCCCAAGTAATGCAGCAGGGGGACTGCAATGCCCCTGCTACTTTCCAACAGTTGATGACCGTAATATTTAGGGACCATATAGGTCGTTTCGTGTACGTATACTTAGACGATATATTCGTCTTTAGCGACACGATCGAGGATGAGCGTCATCTCATGATAACTTTCGAGATCCTCGAAAAGGCGGACTTCTACCTCGAAAGGGAGAAGTGCGAGCTTTATGCAGACCAATTGGACTGCCTCGGTCACATCATCAACCAGAAGGGCGTTCACACCGATCTGGACAAGATGTCGCGCGTACGGGGCTGGAGAACCCCGCAATCCCTCAATGAAGTACAGAGATTCGTTGGTCTGGTCGAGTATCTGGCCCAATTCATGCCAGACGTTTCAGCGTACACCACTCCGCTGACTGGAATCCAAAGGAATGGACACCCATTCATTTGGAGGGAAGTACACGACCGGTGCTTCCAAATGATCAAGGACTTGGCATGCAAGTTTCTAGTGTTTAAAAGTCCGGTCCGGTCCGGTTTTTTGGCCCTCTGACCAGGCAACCGGACCAGGACCGGTCCTAAGACTCTCCTGAAGGCCTAGGACCGCAACTGGACCGATTAGGACCGGTCCTAAACGGTCTTTTTATCGGTTGCAACCAGTTGCAACCAGTTGCCGCACAGACCGGTCCATAGCCCCTGAACACGTGGGAACCATGGTTCGCACGAATACTAAACATTATTCTACATACCCTTAGCTACAAATCACTCCCCTAGATCATCAAAATCCAATCACAGGATCAATAGTTATGACCATTTCCGGGTCAGATGTCATTTTAGGGGGTATGTGACTACATACCTACCCGGATTCACTTATATAAATCCATACAGTGAGTATCATGCTTTCTAGTAGTGAGATGAATTATTCTATACAGTGATAGCTACATATTATCTCTATAGTATGAGGGGGGGTAACCCCAAATTAACTGAGATATAAATATTTTCTGTATGACATATGAATTTTTGACATAGAAAAGTGGATTTTGAGTGATATATGGCTCAAATAATGTCAAAAAAATCAGGAAAATTCACCAAATATTACCCCAGATGGTACTATAGATAGGGGGTGGCTGTGCACCGGTTGCAACCGGTTGCAACCAGTTGCGACCAGTTGCCGGTCCAGCTGCCAGACCCGGCAACTGCAACTGCAACTGGTCAGCAACTGGGGCAACCGGCAACTGCAGTCCAGTTGCGACCAGTTGCGGTCCAGTCCAGTTGCCAGTCTTTTGAACGGTCCTAGACTGGACTTTAAAACACTACAAGTTTCCAATCCTCCGGCCCATCGACCCGAGGAAGACCGAGCCCATTTGGCTCGTCTGTGACGCTTCCCTCTACGGGATTGGAGCATTGTACGGACAAGGATCCGAATGGAAGGCATGCCGCCCTGCAGGCTTCATGTCAAAAAAGCTGAGCGATGCTCAGCAGAACTATCGCACTTTCGAGCGCAAGACACTCGCAATCATCGAGGCATTGATGAAATGGGAGGACAAGCTCCTCGGATTCAAGTTCACGATCGTAACCGATCACGAAGCACTTGGATATCTGAAAACACAGCGAAAGCTGTCTGCCAGACAAGTCCGCTGGCTCGACTATATGTCGAGATTTGATGCAGACATTGTCTACGCAAAAGGCTCGGAAAACCGAGTGGCCGACTGCCTTTCCCGTTATTACGAGCGGGAAGGAGGAGAGGAACTCCCACGAGAGGAGATCGAATGGTCGAACGCCGATGCTCGACTAGACCCAGAAGGGGACGATCTGCCACAAGATCGATGGTTGGAGCTTAAAACACTCAGGGTGGAGGACGGAGCCAACACTCGAAAAAGTCGGCGACTAGCCGAAAAGCGAGAGACTCGTGAGTCAGAAGCTAAAGAAATGGCCGCTGCAGCGGAAAGAAAAACGGAGGAACGCCCGTCCATAACAATGGAGGAAGACCCCACCGTCATTGAATCTGCTGAGGTAGCCAAGACCTCGCCGATAACCTACGGGGACTCGCCCGAATTCATGAGTGCAGTGCGCAACGGGTACACAAGCGACCCGATCCTCACAAAAATCCAGGGAAACCCTGGGCATCACCCTCTTTTTAAGGAGGAGAAGGAAATGATCTACACGATCAACCATGGTGGAGAGCAAGTGCTCTGTCTCCCTCGAGCAAAATTCAAGGGAGATAATCTGACCGCCAGGGTCATTGACGACGCCCACAGGACTTTGGGTCACTTCGGGACCCAACGAACGGCGGATTACATCCGCAGGTGGTTCTGGTGGCCCAGAATGGGTCGATCATGCCCTACCTGCCAGACCGCGAAAGGAGAGAATCAATCACCCAAGGGACTCCTGCACAGTTTGCCCGTGCCAAGGCGCCCTTGGGGCTCCATCGCAATGGACTTTGTGGGACCCTTCCCGCCGAGCAGAGGACACGACTACCTCTGGGTCATACTGTGTCGTTTGACCTCAATGATTCACCTGGTACCAGTGACCACGACGGTGAAGGCGTCGGAACTCGCTTCCACCTTCATACAGGAGGTGGTCCGCCTCCACGGAATCCCCGAGACGATCATCTCGGATCGAGACGCAAAATTTACATCCGCATTCTGGCGCGAATTACACCGGCAGTTGGGAACCAAACTGCTAATGTCTACGGCATTCCACCCGCAGACAGATGGCTCGTCGGAGCGAGCAATAAGGAACGTAGTACAGATACTACGTATGACTGTCCAACCAGACCAAACGAACTGGGTGGACAAGGTGCCCATGACCGAATTTGCCATAAACTCAAGCATCAGTAGCTCGACAGGGTTCGCTCCATTCGAGCTAAACTACGGGTACATGCCCGTCCTGATGCAAAGGATGGCCAAGGGCACTCCTTCGTCCGCTCCTGGCGTACAAGCGTTCGTACAACGAGCAAAAGAAAATCTCGAAATGGCGCATGACGCCATCATCGAGAGTAGAGTGGTGCAGGCTCACCAAGCCAACAAAAAACGGACGGAAGGCCAGAACCTACAGGTAGGAGATCTGGCGTATCTGTCCACGCAGAACCTTGCGATGCCCAAGGGGAGGGCTAGGAAACTAGTTCCCCGATTCATCGAACCGATGAAGATTTTACAGGTCAATCGATCTACAGATACGTACACTCTGGACCTTCCAGAAGAGATGACAAAACGCCGGATCCACCCGACATTCCACATCGCACTATTGTGACGACACGAATCAAACGATGACGAGCTATTCCCTCGCAGGGAAGCCCAGGCGTTCTATGACGTTGGACTGACCAACGAGGAGGAATGGCTCGTGGACGAGATACTCGCCCACAAGTGGACAGGGAACAAGGTTGAATTCCTTGTTCGATGGAATCTGGGAGATTCTACTTGGGAGCCTAGCTCCCATTGCGAAGAGCTCGAAGCTCTGGATCGATACCTTGACTTGCAAGGAGTAATGGACATCCGTCAATTGCCTAAGAAAGGCAAAAGCACGCGACCATGTGCTAAGACTTCACCCCGAGGTGAAGTCCAATAACAAAGTACTACAAATTAACCTAAACTCGTTGACATGGACAACGTATTTAATTACTAAAAAAGTAAAACAAAAGAAAAAAGAGAAAACACAAAAGCCCACAAAAAACACAGCCACGAGTACTCTAGATTACCTTTCGCCGATCACACTTTCCTTTTTTGATTTCCGCCGGGGCCACATGTCAAATTCAATTTGACATTGACCACATTTCCAATTGTGCTTTGATTTCGCTTATTTTCATACTTAACTTCGACGTGTCCGTTCTCCCTCTTCTTATCCATACACGATTACTATTGACTACCACAACCATCATGTCCTCATCCCCTTCGCGCTCACCCTCTCCCTGCGCGTCTTCGCACTCCGAATCCCCGTCTCACGGTCGTTATCGATCGCGAGACAAAAAACCTGACGATTCGTCGTCCAAGCATCACGATCGCCACAAAAGGCGTCGTGAGTCTTCCTCCCCCCGACGCGACGGTAAACGTCGACGTCCTTCGTCCGTCGAACGGTGGCAGGTCCACCCTACCCTCCCGCTCATCCGTCATGAGCAAGATTGCAGGGAGTGTACGAAGTACACCATGCATCTTGCCCTTGTGATGGTTGAGCCGTCTGATTTGTTCATGGACACCCTGAACGATCTAGCAGATCACTCTGCCAACCTCTGTAGGCGCGAACCCTACGAACTCGTCCTCACCCGCGCCAGACGGTATGAGGAAGATCGCTACAATCTTCGACGCGACCTGAACAAGGCCCGCGACGAGATTGCGCGACTCCAACGCGCCTTAGACGACGCCCCCGTACCCATGCCTACGTCCATACACGACGAGGCGCGTCAATTCGAGCAGGCTCGAAACAACTCCCTCAACGTGTCAATGGAAGTGGACCAGCCTCAAGCTGGCCCTTCTTCCACGAGGGGGAGGGAGGTACAGAGCGTACCGGATCGTTCGGGACTCATACCCGATTCTTCATCGTCCCACCACGGGAAAACGCGTCCCGAGCCCTCGGTCAAGGGTAAGGAACGTGCGGACCCCTCACCATACACCGACGTCGCACCAGTAGATGTCACAACTCGCCCCCCACTCACTCTCGAGTCCGTTGCCCAAGAGGCAAAATTATTCCCTGACCTTCAGGGCAACGAACAACCCCAAGGAGTCCTCATCCTCGGAGACAGCGTTGCGGATGGAAAACGAACCGTTTTCGTACGCATTAAGGACGTTATCTACGCATACCAAGACAGTATGGCCGACCATGCGACCAAGAGCCTGAGCATCCAAGGGATGCGAGTCCCTGCTCGTCCTCTCAGGAAGAACCCTGACGCCCCTCTCCGCATGAACCTAGGTATCATGGGCCCGGTCCGCCTTATCAACGACCGTGATGGATTGCGCCAACTCTTCGAGAAGGCACAATGCGAACAGGACGGCAATGCGCCGTGCACGCGTCAGGCCCAGGACCTGATTTCACTCATCAATCTTTGGAATAGGAACAAACTCCCTTCCAACGAATTGATGAAGGCGGCGTTAAAGAGCTGGAAGCCACCGACTTGGTCCACCAAAAAGACTCAGACCAAGCGGGAGGCTAAATCCCGAGCATACTGGGAAGGTGTCAACGCCGAGAGAGGGATCCCTCCCCGGGAAGCTCCTCCTCCGCTGCAACCGCCTGTGCTACAGGAACGCATCACATCAGAACCAAACCAGTCGGTTCCCAGCAGCTCCAGCTCAACGATGGAGCCCGAGGATCCCATCTCCCTCGGAATGATGGAGGACGGACCTCCCTTACTAACGTCCAGGCTCGGGGAAGCGCATACCGCAACCTCAGCAGACGACGTCAATATGGAGGACCCCACTCCTGCTCCCCCCGCGAGCGCAGCCACACGCCCTCAAAAGATCATACGACTCAAGTTCTCGGGCAAGCACCCGAACATCCCCCAAGGAGCTCCGTCCCTTGACGCACCCATCGACCGATGGGTAAAGTTCATCGAGCAATGCCAGCTCGTTTGCCCAACCGAGGGAGAGCGAAACGGCCTCCGAAAGGTGTTCCCAGGAGCAGTGGGATGTTGTACGCATCCGGACGACGCTGAATCCGAGTTGAATCCACCAATGCGCAGGCAGGTGCGCGGGTTCCTCCTCATGGAACGTCTGGCCCCAATTCCCCGTAGGGACTACAATCGTACGCTCTGGGTACGAGAACTCGTCCGCCTCCTCCTCGTACCAGGACAGTACAACAATCTCCTCCAATGGGGAGAAGTCGAACTGTCCCCGAACAATCGAAGGGGCTGGGTGGGTGAGTTCAACAAGGACATCACCCTGGCCGACATCGCAGCCTACCTCGCTGCCAATGGTATCACCCCTCACGACGCCGACGACGCCGTTCACTGGGCGCGCCAGGTTGCGAGGGAAATGATCGCCCGAGCTTCTCCCTCCACGGAGATCGAGGATAATCCTCAGATCGCTGCCGCATACGGACCAATGCGGAACGAACTGAGGCATGACGTCACGAACGACGCCCTCAATTGTACCCTGGAAGGTTACGAAGGAGATGCTTGACGGAGAGGCGTGCCGATAAGGGACCTCACCCCGCTCGCACTCCCTTATGGGTTCTCCGAAGTTCCGGGGGAACTCGACCGATTCCCGAACGCCGTGGACCACTTCGGCCTTGTCTACAAGGCGTTGAACTCGTCAACTGAGCATGACGAAGAAGGCGAATTGCCGGACCAACCAGCGCCCATGTAAGTGGACTTGAGTGCACGGACACCGTGCTTGTTTAAATCTCATATACACGCGAGACCTTTCCATTTATTTCCTTCATCTACGTTGACTCTTCTTTTTACTTCATGGACTATTATCGTACATAGTTAGAGAATTCCATCTTACTTCTGATTAGTTCGAACCGTACTACGGTTCTATAAGGGGAGGGTGTTAGGGGCCTATGCCCATTTATATTTATTCTAATAATTACATATTTCAGTTACTACTTCTACCTAGCAACGCGTTGATTCACATGCGCGTTGCCCTAATCATGTGCTAGGCATGATTTCAAATATATTACTATTTAAGTAGCGAGGGTCGCACTAGGCGCCCTCATACGTTTTACCTTACCTCGTTCACGAATAAAGACGGTTCTCGTCAGTCGCGTGAGTGAGGCCCGAACGTATCACCACCTTTACACATGTTGAGTGATGCTCAAAGTTGATTGTTCAAATGATTCAGGTATTCTGTATTGAGGTCCCTGATTGGAAGTGAGCAATCCTCAGAGAATTCCTTATAGGAACCATCTGCTAAGAGTTCACCCTGGAACCACCAATGACCATTGCCTTTGTGTTTCCCTCCTTGCTCAGCAATGATAAGTGCTTTTAATCTGTGGGTCTCATTGTAGTTGGTGATGGTATTACAGGGTAAGTGAAAGAAAAGATGATCATCTACCCAGGCAATTACTAGTCCTATTTCTGCTGAGTGTAGTATATCTAAACTAGCATCTCATATGATACCATATGTTCTGGCTGAGGGTCCATAGCCAAAGCATAAATTAGTATCTACTGCAAAAAGTACAGGATTGTTTGTAACACACACAACAAGTGCTGGCCATTGGGACAGATGAAGCAGTATGGTGTGGTAAGCTTTGGCTACATCTCTTGTTACTCCTTGACTGCCTTCCAGGAGTCCATGAATTGGGGTGCAGGTGGTATAAAAGGTTCCCCACTCACAAGGGAAGTTCAAAGAGTCAACTTGGGAGTTAATTGATTGGGGTTGACTGGGTGCAGGCACAATAGGATAAGATAGGTTTTGTATGAGGTGGAACTTTCCTAGGTTCCCAAGTGTGGGTACAAAGTTTAAGGAAGAGGATTGAAATGGTCCAATAGGGTTTCTAGTATGTCATGGGAGAAGGGGCCAATGTACTGTTGTTTGGAGAACTCTTTTTGTAGTATTTGTTCAAAAATGTCCTGATTAACATTTATAGAGGGGTTATTAGGTGGGGTAAAGGAGTGGGATATGATGGGGGCTTGTATGTGGAAGCCATGCATTAGCTGGTCAACTAGTGTGGAGTATTTAGATAGAAGGTTGTGGGCTATTATGTAACATATTATGCCAGTTATCTGCATAGAAAGGAATGTGGAGGATATGCTAAGATGGAGAGACTGGAGTGGCAGTGGAAGAGAGAGGTGCAGAGGCACAGCCACTTGAGCAAAGACTAAATTATATTCTTGCATACTTGTACTACTAGAATGACAATATCTGTTACTAGTGTTTAAAGATCTGAATACTAGCCTCTAGGATCACAAAAAGACTGTAACTGGTAAAAAAAACCAATAAGGCCAGTTCTAATTGATCTTGATTATGGTCTGGGCATTTCTAGGACCAAGGATCAAAAAACTGAATTAAACTAGACATTAAAATACTAGTCTATCTTAGATTACAAAACCATCTGTAAATGTTATAATCTTACTTTTCAGTTCTAACTTAACTCCACATCAGAGATATGCCCCTATATTTTCCTTGTGTTGTACATATAGTCTATACTTCTATTCTTTATTATTTCTACTAGCACAGGTCTTGTCTTATCCTTTGCCTTTATCCTTATTAGAGTTTAAAGGTCCAGTTGCAGGACCATCAAAAGACTGGCATCAGTTGCAACTGGACTTAGTTGCCAGTTGCCTCCTTTTGAGAAATCAAAAAACTGGTCCAAAAACCAGTCACAACCAGTTGCAACCAATGCCCCTATTAGCCATATGATTCCCCCCATCAATCTACACTTCTAAACAATTTTTCCAGAATTTTACATATTTTATTTGAACTTTTACACCAAATTTCAAGTTAGTACCCCCCTAAACCAACACCCAACCCAGTTTCAATCATAACATCTGATCCCCTGCTCCAATCTCCACATAATATAGGAATAAAATGTAGCTAATAGTATGTAGAATATTAGCCCCCACTAATGCCAAGCTTCATTCCCACTCTGAGAATTGATATGAGGCCATATATGTCAGTATATAGTCATATGACCCCCTAAACTAACATGTTCACCCAACTTTACTCATATCTTTGGATCCTGTGATCCAGTCTCTACACAATATAGGGATAGATTGTAGGTAGAAGTATTTAGAACAATATCTCTCACTAATGAAAATCATGAATCTTACTGTAGAACCAAATCTGGGTCACATACCCCCTGAACCAACATACATCCTAAAATATGTCATATCTCCTGATCCTGTGGTCCATTCTCACTTCCTCAGGGGCTATGGACTGGTTTCCAGTGCAACTGGTTGCAACTGGTTGCAACTGATAAAAAAGACTGATAGAACCAGACTGGACTGGACTTTTAATCACTAATCCTTACGTCTAGTATATATTACCTCATGGTCTAGTCCAACTCATTCCAAGTCATATAGTCTTGCTCTTATCAAGTATGACCTTGATCTATTATTAGCCCCTGACTCATATTGACTCATAGTCAGTCACGGTCTCCTACTAGATCCATGTGTATTCCACATGTCCCTTATCTACTCATATTCATGTACATACTGATTAGCATTGCCTTATACCATTTTACCTCAACATGCCCCTATTCCATCCAATAGCTCTTATCTATACCCTGATTCCTCTTGACTTATCCTGACTCCTACTATCAAACAACCACTTTGTCTCCTGTCTTTCTCTTATAGCAGTATACTAGTAATTACAAAGTAGAGACCAAACATATAAGCTAGTATATAAGGGAGCTTCTGGAAACTGGCCATGGCCAATGAAGAAATGTGCAGCTGGAGAGTCATGAAAGCTATGTCATGGTAATCCAGAGAGGAAACTTGAATAGGATGCTTCATCATGATGGCACCTAGAGCTTCAGTATGATTCATGGATCTTGAAATTGGTCTTTACATGTCCTTCTTCAAGCAGGCTAGCCCAAGTCATCAACATCAGATTAATACTAGTAAATGCATTAACATTGGTATTCTTGAACATAAATGACTCAGATGACAGCATGTGTGGGGTCAGTTGTTGCACTGTGGAGGTGAAACAATGAAGGCAAGAGGTGAGTGTGGATGGGGAAGATGACTGAGCCACAGTTGGGTTTTAGTGAGTGAGTGTGAAGACAACAATGCTGGCATGTGTTGAGAATCAGAATGTGATGGAAATTGTGCATGACATGTGCATTGTCAGAAAATTTGAAAACTCGTGATGCCATGGGCTAGCAAGCACAGCTATGTCAGACACAAGACAAAAGTATCCTCCTCCTATTGTAGACCATCATCGTCCACTCCTGACTCAGACATCATGATGGAATCAACTACCACCTGCGTCATGTCCATCCCGGGCTACATGCAGAATATTGAGGAAACTAGGACTCACACTTCCTGTTATTCATGAGTATAGTGGCCTGCCCGTGTACTGTATAGAATGTACCACTCCTCGCTTTAAAGTTCAACGTTCAGCTCATATGATAGTGACCATGCTCTCTCCTATCGTATGTAGTAAACCCTTTGTTTCAATATACTGTTATTTCAATTCTTTTGCATCTGTCCAACCTCAGATAAAGCAGACTTCAAACACCAGGCAGCGTGAAATTAGGAGAATCAGGCCAGTTCCCGAGCCCTGCCGGGTCCCCTCCGATCCGCA
This sequence comes from Chiua aff. virens, assembly GCA_038094695.1. Classification (NCBI taxonomy): domain Eukaryota; kingdom Fungi; phylum Basidiomycota; class Agaricomycetes; order Boletales; family Boletaceae; genus Chiua; species Chiua aff. virens. The sequence continues at coordinate 3,696 of JBBPUM010000483.1, read as the reverse complement.
CCCACGCCGAGTGTGACGGCGTCGGCCCGTCCAATACGAACAACTGATGCCACCCCGGCGGACAAACATTCACATTCGGCGGGGCCGTGATCGTACAAGTCGTCCCCGAACACGAGAACGCAGGGAACAAAATCCGTCCGCCGCTCATCACATTCCCGTGCGTGCTCGAGGACGCTAAACCTCGCGTAAGGACACGTGAGCGCTCAGGAGGGAACCGGCACACTCACCGGTAATGAGCGAGATCTTCATCGTGCTCGTCGATCGTGTATTGCCCACCCAACGCCCAGTCCGTCTCCGAGATCGTGAACGTGGGCTGTTTGAGCCCGGCGTTGAGATAGGGCGGGATGTATACCTCGATGCGGAATTCTTCGGGGAGTCCAGGTGTTTCTGGATCTGAGCCTGAGACGAGGACGCGGCCGTCGGGAAGGAGGGTCGCCTCGGAGTGGTACATCCGTGCGACGATGGTGTTGTTGAGGATCGAGAAACGCTGGCCGATCGGTTTGGAGGGGTCGTAGAGGAGGGCGTTAAGGTTGGGGTCAGTTGCAAGGCCGAACCCGGCGACGCCTTGATGTGCGCCGTTGAGGATCATGTACGTCCTTGTCGTTCAAATGAGTAGGTCAGAACGCGCGTGACTCGAAAGAGCTGGGATGCTTACCCGTCTGGAAGCGTCACCATGCATGGCATGACCCGCTTTGATGGCTGAAATACAAGGTGAGCCCAGGTATGCCAGGGACCACGGATGTACGCACCATCCGTTCTAGCGTCCATGTCGGGTTGGCAGCTTCAGGTGTGATCGAAATACAATTGTCGAGCGCAATTGCCGCACCCAACGTCGACCCACCGCAAACCAATATCTCAATCGGGTCCGTGTAAGGCGCGTGCTGAGGTAAGAGCACCGCAGTACCTTGCATGGGGTACGTACGTCCTGCTAGGAAATTGTTGACTGCACCCGGCATATTAGGAAGCTCTTGGACGGTGTCGAATGTGACGGGATCCAATATCCGAGCTTCATTGTAGTATCCTACTCACGTTTGAGCTACACCTGTAGATATAGATCGACGCGTCACTCACCAATGAAAAATCGTCCGCTCGGAAGCACTAAGCAGAACGGGTACAGGTTGTTCGGATCCGTGCGTTGCAAATAATCGAGGGTGAGCGTCGTATCGCCCCCCGCTGGCTTGGGCAAAATTTCAAGACTTGGCTGGGGTGTCCCGTTGCTCCCAGTTTCCCCACCCACGACGAGGATACTGCCGTTGGGCATCATCATCGCCGTTGGATACCATCGTCCACGCTGCCATGCCGTGCGGTTCAATCCACGCGAGTCAAACAAACTAGGGAACACGAGCACGTACCTGAAGTTTGACCACGGCGTCGTTTTCCTCCCAATTGTGCGTTCCGTTCACCCCAGGCTTGCCGTCTGGGTAATATAACCGAACGCCAAAGGTGTCTGCCTCTGACCATCCGCCAACGTTGATCTGTCGGGCGCCTTTATCCGGGAGGATGATGCTCCCCGAGCAAAACACGTTCGAGGAGACACTCATCTCACGCCATGCCAACAGGTAATTGTCCGTCAGGCTGAGATCGAGTTCGTACGCGCCCGTCGAGTTGGGGAAATCACCAGACGGGTGTTTTTCGAGGAAGGTGACCTTGTTATTGATACCGACGGTGGCAATCAACGGCACGACGATTCCGCCGATGAGGAGCTAGAGGAGGGTCGTGAGCATCAACAGAGAGGTCATGCGAATGATGAACTTGCCTCGTAATAACCAGTGTTCTGCGGCGTGTTCCACACATACAACGGCGTCCCGGTCCAGTAGAAAGTAGAAAGTCTGTTTGGGCCACCACAGTAATGGATTGGGTCTCCAGAACAAGGCATGTTGCACTGGGAGTCTGCGACGAAGCTCCCGTTGTTGGCCGTCACGTCGCTAACGTCACCACAGACTACGTCGAGCGTTCATTTACAGTATTGATGAAGAAACGGTACGAGCACCCACAGCATTGTTCGCCGTACTCTAATCCGGCGACGGGAAAGCCGAACGCGGCACATTGGTTCAGACACGCGTCAACTGTGTTGTTCGTCGTCCAATCCAGCTCGTATGGGAACATCCTCGTCGACGACGGTTCGCTATTCGAGAGGCGCGTTCAGGCATCAACCAATCCGAAAAACGATCCACGCACGGAAGACAGCCTTTGTAAGTCCATGATCCGGGGAGGCTGGTGTTCTGAATGGTGGGCACTGGAAGCGCGGTGACGTTCCCCGTCGAGGTGTACACCGACAGCCTGTTCGGCCCTCCACATGCTTCCCTGACCTGACCGTTAGGGATGACATGCACCGAGCATGCGTACTCACGCAGAGTTGCCTCCGCAGGCCATGTCACAGTCGCTATCCGGGGCTGTGACTGCGCCGTTGATCAGATAGTCACCACAGACTGAATAGAGAGCACATCAGCGGGGTCAAATGAGAGACAGTGGCGTACTCACAGCATTGGGTGCTATATTCAATTGCTGCGATCGTCCAGTTGCTGGAGCCACAGTAGGCGATGCAGCTCTCGACTGTCGTCGTGCTGTTGTCGGACTCATTACCGAGTACCCGACCATTGGTGTTGTCCACGTAACACGCAGCATACGTCCATGTGCCCGGAAGACCCTTGGTCACAGGCGACAGAGCGTCCGCGCGGGTGACCAGAGCCAACACAACAGCCTGACAAACACAAAAGTCAACGAGAAGATATGTGTAGGATAAGAAAGGTGCCGCACTGGGATCAGAAGCAACGTCCGCAGATGGGCAGGCATGGTTTGAAACATGTCATTTCGGCCCCATTGTCAGGGTCGTCTTATACTCGACCGCAAGAGTGGTATCGGGCACCCCGCCCCGGGATGAGAAGAGATGCTCACTGGTTAGACGAGACGAAGGTGCTGTTGGAGACGGTCGTGCTCTTCCTGAAGGTCCAACGGGTGAACTGGCAACACGAGTTGGACGGAATGGATCTGGCAACGATGGCTGAAACACGTCCAAGTGAGGTGGCATTCCAAACGTCGGTAAATCATTCATGAACGGGCACCATGGTGGGTGGGAGGAAATAAATGGCTCACACAGGCTGATGGGCGGAGGCGGGATAATATATGCGGCATAAGCATCCGTAATGGACGAGAAGCTGATCGTTGCGGGGGCACAGCGCACGTACCTGCGGGGGTAAACAGGTGCGGTAGAGAAGACACCCGAGGTTCTAGTGGGCGCAGGACCAAAAATGAAATAGAACGGGGGACATCAGCGTCGCCCTGGGACGCATAGATGCATGTATGCTGCTGTGGGTGGTTATAGACGCACTCGGAGGTGACAGTCGGGCTGTGGGTTTCTCCACATCTTCCCAGGGTGTCGCTGAGTGGGAAGTGTCTCTCGGACGCTATGTAAAAATATCCGACATACGAGTGCAGTCCGGGCGCATATAGGCAGGTATTTCATGCAGGAACAATAGCAAATAAAATCCGACGACTTCCTAGTCAGCGAGAAGGCTATCCCTAGGTTAGATGGGCGCATATATGCTACGGAATAGGAGGACGAGCATGAATTAAATGAGCGGACTGGCAGTAACCTTCGCGGACAGTGATTCATGGATGACTAAGCGCCGTGCCGGGAAACCTTGTTGGGGCTCGGTCGACTGGGGCACACCGCAGCGGGCGATGTTAGGGTGTTTT
>JBBPUM010000482.1:0-16158 GCA_038094695.1 Chiua aff. virens | reverse complement strand
CGACAGCTTGGAGATTCTTCGAAGACATAGGGCTGGTCATCACCCTCGGCGGCCAGCTCCCCATCCTTGAGCATCTCCTCGTCCTCCTCTTTCTCCGACTTTCGATGACGAGCACTTTGGTCCCTACAGGGAAGTGAAGACAGGACAGGATCGACGACAGGGAATACATACACAGATTTCTTGCGGCCCTTTCCACGCTGTTTTGCTTGGGAATCTAAGAGGGCGGCATATTGAGGGTCACGGGCTTTCTGCAAACATACGGGGATTAGGGGATGCTGTGCGCACAGGAACTTGGCCAACCTTGATGTCGACGAAATATTTGAAGAGGTCTGTTTGACCCAAAAGGTAAGCATAGCGCTTGACCGCGTCGGCAACCTGCCAGAGTGAGAAAAAGAGAGGGAAAGTAGAGACAAGGGTGTACCTTTGCTTTGTCCATCTCCTGCCTCTTTGCGTGAAGCTGACTTTCGTCCGCTTTCCGTTTCTGCTTCTTCTGCTGTCTTTCTGCGGACTGTTGCATTTTTGCTAATTTAGACGGGGAGGAACCACTTGCGACGGGTGCCTGAAGAGAGGGGAATGAAGCACAGGGCAATAGAGAAACAGGAAGCAAACCTGGTCATCCTGGTCGCTCTCCAGCTCGTCTTCTTCCATGCTCGCGCCGCCATCGACATACTCGCTCTCACCGTCATCGGCGCCTTCGCTTTGCTGTAGGGTGAGAATTGACACGCGATGAACATATGGCCACATGGAGGGGCTAGAGTACCTGCCTGCCTAGACACGATGTTGCTTGGGATGAAGTCGCTCAGAACGTCTTCGTCCATGGGTGCTGAAGTGTCCTGGGAGACGTCGTCAGCGTTGTCGAGAGGGTTGATCGAGCTACGCACGGTCAGAGCCATGTCGTGGTCAAAGAGCAAATCGAAGTGTGACAGACGCGAACCACTGTCACGCTACTTCACTCAGCCATGCCCAGTCACCCGACCAGACGCCGTCCGCTGCACAACCAGCCTCCCGCTCACATCCCGACCAGCCCAATCCAGGCTCGACATCGCCATCCAGCCTGGAAACCCGATGCGGTACGCGGTACGATACTATTCGCGCTCATCATTGTCACCATCGTGCTCTACATCATCCTCTGGGAGTGGGAACGATACCCGGTCTCAAAGAACCGGACTCTCTCAACTGGCAGCTCGGCGTTTCATCCACCCGTCGTCTTCCGGAAGCCGTTGCCCTCGGCGACCCCGACTATTGACCGCATGTCTGTGTTGTCTTCCGGTCTACTAGGTCACCTGACGACACTCAATACACGGCCACTTTTCATGACGCCTCTTCCGACAGACCATCCCTCTGCACCACCAAAGGTTTCCGACCACATCCCTGAAAACGACGACGAAAACAGTGACTCCCTACTCTCGTTTGACTCGATGTATTGTAATGGTCCTTGCCGCTTCCTCTTCCCCATCCACATCGGAGAACAAGAATCCAAGGCTCGGCTCCACTTGACGCAACTCGCCACTCTCGCCAAAACTCTCGGTCGAACGCTCGTATTGCCCAACGTCGGCCAAAGCCGAATGAGCGCATGTGCCAAGTGGCCGTTTACTGCTTATTACGATGCGAACAGTTTGTTTGAGCGGGAGACCGAAGACTCTCCTCGATTGGCCATCGATCTCAACCGGTTCGCAACCTGGGTCGACGAAAGACCGACGCCACCGAGTGGCATGGCCGTCTCCATACGCCATCAAACTGTACGCGAGGACACACCCGATGTTTGGCGGGCTCGACCGGAATCGTCAGATGATGCACCGCTCATCATTGAACTCACGGACTCGCTCGATTCCAAAATCTTATCCTGTCTGGATTCCAAATTCCCTCGACTCCGTTCTGCCCTGCCCGACCCGGCACTGTCTGTCTCTATCGAGAAAAAATCTTCGTTGAATCCAAATGTGTCGGCTCGTCTCATAGGACTTCTGTCAAGCAGCAGCCTCCATGTGGATTCGGAATCTGACTTCGATCAAATGGCAGAACCAAGGTACGATTACACAACTCAGTATTATACCAACGCGTCGACCCTGTCACTTGCGGATCTCGATGTCCTCATTCTTGATTACAACCTTCGTCACCCGCTTTTCGCCGCGTCCGACCTCGATGTCAAGCTTCATTATTCTCCTGCATTGTACGACCTCGCCGATCGCCTAGCCGACAATCTAGGTCTATTCCTAGCCGTGCATTGGAGGATGGAAACGGTACCAGTACAGAATCTGGCGTGGTGTGCGGTGTCGCTGATCAGCGTTCTTCATGCGCTCCTCCAAGATGACGATGACGGCACGGGAAAGCAGCACATCAAGTACGTGTGGCTTGCGACGGACCATCCCTTCCCGCTCAGCACATTCACGGGTATAAGCATATTTCCCGTCGGTGAGGATGGAACCTTGCAAAAGAAAAGTGACAGTGGCCACCTGGGGGCGACGAAGTCGAGTACGTTCAAGTCTTTGTCGTCTGAGCACGACGATGCAATCGGAATCCTCGCTGAAGCATTCCAGCCCGGGGGAGATCTCGAGGCATGGACGCTCACGGACCTCGCGGACCAACTCCGCATGTATCCATACGTCGAGGGTAAATTCCCAGATATGATTGATGAGGCACTGCTGGATGACCCTGGAGTATTGGGCATTCTGGATAAATTGGTGGCCGTGCAGGCAAAGGTGTTCGTTAGTGGTTCTTTGGAATGTAGTAAAACAAGGTTCGTCGACCTTTATCTTTTCAATGTGGACTCGAGTTTATTGATCATCCCTCCTCCCCAGCTCGTTTTCGAAACAGGTGATCGAGGCGCGTCAAGAGTCGTTTGAAGTGGAACGAGGGAAGGGGATGACTCGCAATGTCGTCGAATACTTTGGTAAATGGTGACCCTCACTCCGAGTCTGCTCTTCTTCATTATATCCGCTATACAGTACTTGGAACAAATAGCATATAGGATAAAATTCAATATACGTTCTTGTGAGGAGGGCAGGCTTTATCGAGAGGTGGTGAAAGGGTTGTCTATCCGTGTGCGGCCCCAGTGTCCATACCACACAAGCAAAACTAGGTGATGCTCCTTTGATACCCAAGGAATCCACCCACGCCGTAGATCGGACCACCTTCGCGCTATCAGGGCGAATTAACGTCACCTCCTAGTCACTTCATCGACTACTAGTGAACAGATTACATCGGTAATTTCCATTCAACTCGAGTATGAGACCGACCGTGTTGACATCTTCATAGGCCAGACCAGGCACTCGGAAAGAGCCCCTGTCAAGGACCTGATCATGATGACGTTGTGTTCGTGGTTTCACTGCCATGTCGATTACCCCACAAATACCTTCCCTGCAAATGCACCTTACCTGCGTTCTTTTAGCGAGACCCAAGGGGACAAACTAACCACGTCAAGTCACTGATCAGCATCAACAAGCGTGCCTACCTGGCTGAGCAGTACTTCCCTAGATATGCCATTTCGCTGTGCCTGTGACACATCATTCTCATCGTGAAGTCACCCCGTATTATTAAAAATGGTAGGAGGATCGTTGGTCAATGGCATTCGGAGTTGACCGTCAACAAATTTGAAGGGTGTCCTGGCTTGGCAGGCGACCGGACGGTACGTTTTCTGAATCAGGTCCTGGGAGAGCGCGCGCTGAACGGTGACACGACATGGCTAGTAACATAACAGAACCAGTGACAACTACATTTTCACATTGCTGCAAACGCACTTCTGTCTGAGACTGGATGCTGGCAATGTCGATTTTCTCGCCGTCGGGAGTGGAAATAGGACATTTACGGATGCAAGTCACTGAGGTACGTCGCTCGGATAGCTGCGATCATGGGAAAGACAGACCAGCGAACTTGAGGCTTTCCCGCCGTGATCTGTCTAGACAATCACTTTTGGAGAATTTGGTGCCATCCTGATAGCGGCACGCGGAAATAAGCTGGTAACTCTGAGTGGGATGTTCCTTTCAGTTTCACGGTGCAGGGCTAACCTGCATCTGCTAAATCTTGTTTCAGACACAATGACTAGGGCCGACACCTATATATTGGCTCTCTCCCCGAGTCGCTATCACAATGGTTGTCGCTGCTTCGAGGACTATTTTACCCGACATGTCAGTCGAATGCGTCGGGCGCTCGTTGACGCGCCTTCGCATCTGCGAACGTTTCTCTGGATTCGAGAAACAATCCCTCGACCATCATACAGAATATGTTGCCATTGAAGAGCTGAAGTTGTGGCCCAACCAAAAGGTAGTACGAGCTTCCTTTTCACGTTTGCACCGTGACTGATTACAAGTATGGCGCATACAGGTCATTTCTTACTTTTTCGAACACGATGACGATGATATCTATCGCGAGAGAAAGGAGGCGTTCGTGATCACTGCGATGAACGAATATGAGAAATATGCCAATGTCAACTTCGTTCCCGCTGTAACACGTTCCTCGGCGACGACGCGGATCGCGTTTCCGACATCTGGAGGTACACACTGGACTGCGATCGGTACCGACGCGTCCAATATTCCTCTGGAGAATCCTACCATGAACCTGGTGGGGATAGACCTGGTAAATCGGTCTGACGCAGCCAATTTTACAATCGCGCTTCATGCTGTCGGGCACCTGCTCGGCCTCAGACACGAGGACGCTGTCGAGGGCTCTATTATGAAGTAAGCTGATCTCTACGAATGTCATGAGATCTGACTCAACATCGTCCGCAGGTACTCTAGCACCAATTCCATCAAGGACACCTGCGAGCCTGGGCTTGCCGACTTTGACAAAGCCTGGCTCACCCTGAACTATCCTAAAGCCCTGATCAATCAGGATGGAGGAGCTGTGGACATCTGGACTCTTCGTCGCTCGCTTCGTGTGCTCGGTGTCGAGGACCAGTGTGCCTCGAAGATTCTTGGGTCTACCGATCTTTTGGAAAAGCGCCTACTTTACATTCAATCCGCTGGTGGAGTGCAGGGTTTGCTCAGTGATGGTAAGCCTCTTCGAAGTGATACAATAAATCGATCTACAAGTCAAACTACATCAGATACTGTTCAAAAGATCATGGTTGAAATGAAGAACAAACCCGGAGAATACCCAACAGCGACTGCCGGTTCATGTGAGGACATGCTCGAAACTCAGAGTCGAGCAGGTCCGATAGTCCCTGGTAGCTCCCCACACCTCAACCAGACCGTGCAATCCATCCTTGACCACCTCCGCGTCCTCGAGGCCTCAAATCAATCCTACGTTGATCGACAAGACGTGATGATGGGAATCCAGTCTCCGCTGCAGAACGGGGAATATACAGGAGAACTCCTCGAGCAGCCACTGACGCGTGCAGAGTTGGATGACCTAGTGGAATTCCTGCCCGATTTGTTGGAATTTGATCTAGATCCTGCCGGTGACCAAGGTCCTAGCGGCGTTCAGCACGGACTCTTCAGTTCAGTGAAAGATTTCTTCAGCCCCGGCTCTCAAACCACCGGGACTCTCTCAGGGCTCGTCGGCCAGCTATCCGGGGGAACATCCAAGAAGAGCATCGACGCACGCAACCTGACTCCGAGCGTCGCTGACACTCTCGTGCGCATGCTGGAAAACGATCGCCCAGAGGACGTTTTCCAAGAAGTCCATTCCCTTTGTTTCGCATCAACCTTGGCGCACGATGCCAGTGGCAAACAAATAGACCTTCACAACTGGCTACAAACATGCCTGCAACGCGTCCTCTCGGAGATAAGAAACCCCCAAGAAGGGGATCGGGCAACCGGTTGGACGCTCGCATGGGGACCTGTTGTCTGGAAAGTAAATCCCGACGACGACGCTAGCGGCCCGGACCTGGTTTGGTACATCGCTCACAAAGCCCTCATGTTAGAGGGCGAGTCGACCCCCCGCTCAACCTACGCCATCGCGATCGCAGGCACACAAATGCGATCGTTACATACGTGGTTCAACTCCAACATCGACGTGTTTAGCGTCGTCGATTTTGAACGCTGGTTGTCTAACCTCCATGCCGACCCCCGCCCCGCCCCGCGTGCAGACGTCCGGTCGGACAAGCCCTATGTTGCGCGGGGGACAGCACATACGATCTGGAGGCTGCTCAGCGTGAAAGCGCCGGGTGCTGCACCGGGGGAAGAGACCCTTCGTGGGTTCCTCACGTCGCGACGCAAGTCGGACCCTGGCCTCCGGCTCCTCATCACCGGACACAGCCTCGGCGGTGCCCTCACCCCCACCCTCGCCGTCGTCCTGAACGAGGCTCAGATCGTACCGTCCGAATGTATTCTCACGTACTTCATCGCTGGGCCGAGTCCAGGCAACCAGGCGTTCGCGCAGCTGTTCGCCAAGACATATCCAGCGATACCCAACGTGGCAGAAGAACAGCAAAGTCGGAGATACCGCGTCTGGAACCTCAACATCGTCAACGAACGTGACCCGGTGCCTCAAGCGTGGGGCTCGGACACGGTCGCATATCCGAAGCAGAACCTGGCGAACGTGCACAGGCAGTTCCCCCAGCATCTGGCTGGCTTGGTGAAACGTGCCGTCGAGAGCATTCTGCAGACGATGCTGAACAAGAAGCTTGATTTCGCACCGCTGCAGAGTCAGACCTTCCGCGCACCGTCTTCACTCGAGGGCGTGCTGCCTCAGCATAGCGATGCATATCACGATTATGTTGGTGTCGTCCCACCGTTGCTTACCGTAGCCTTGAAAAGATGATGGTCACGGTTGGTTGAAGTACCATCGAACCACTACAGAAACGTGGTTAAGATGATGGATTCATTGTGGTGATTTAGGCAATAGGAAGTGGGGTTTTATATTCTATTGGATGATGCTGGGAAAAAAAAAAAAAGAAGTACAATTTGAATGTCCGATCTCGGTGGCCAGCTTCAAAGGGATGCTGAGCCACAGGAAGAAACGTTTGCACCGCCAATACCACCTGACATGCTGTTGGCCGTCGCCGAGGGGACTCGGACCAACATCTCACCATCAGCGCCCAATGTCCATCTTTGACCTCTCCGTGATCCGGGCGAAAAGGTGGTTCGTGTGCCGTGAGCTTCAGAGCGATGACTTGGCAGTCGGTCTTCCCCCTCCACGGGATCTCTCCATACAACAGCTAGGGTGAATATTCAGCCGCCACTAATCTACGGGATCAGCCATTCTACTTACCTCGAATAGCATGCACCCGAACGAGTAAATGTCTGCGGATGGGTCGGGTTCCGAACCCTCAAGTCGTTCAGGCGCTGCCCATCTCACGGCTCCATATTGGTGTCTCCTACTTGACAATTGTTCTAAGTATGACAGGCCAGGTTGCAATTTTCCTATGGTTGATGCAAGACCGAAATCACTGATTCGTGGATTGTGATCTTCGTCGATCAGCACATTGCCCTGTAGAAAGGTGAGAGTGTGTCGAGATAGCAGGTCGTCCACATACACTATGCAAATCTCCGTGGAAAACAGGGATCGAATGCACTACAAGAAAGTCAAAAACCACGCGAGAGGAGTCATTCACCAGAAACGCACAATATTCTAGGCCGTTTCCGATACCATATGCCTGAAAATCTTCGGCGTCTCCAATTTCGCGAATCGATTGCACGACTCACCAGTTGCAGTCGTTCACTCATCGTGAGAGTCTGGCCCGTGTTATTCAGATATGCACGTAAGGTGCCATGCAACATCCAGGGCGACACTGCTCCGAGCGCTGGTCCGAATCCTAATGTCACACCTAGCAGCGGAACGATATTTGGATGTTCCAGTCGTTTCAAAAGACCGAGCTCGCGGCGAAAAATCTATCACCCTCGTTAAATGCACGAAGAAGCTGTCGACTGAAAGATAGAAAACTGACCTTGTTATTCCGTTCTAGATCCCTTCTGTTTTCCTCTGGATCCTCGGGTTCGTAGTATCTCAGCGTTTTCACAGCGACCTGACGGAAATATGAGCAGATTTCAGGCATTTACGAGCGGGACAACGAACCAAGAATGATGATCCTGCGTCTCCCCTACATCTACACTTGTACACGTCGCCGAATGCACCACCAGTAATTGGGCGGTTAGAATCTCGACTGATCCTATCCGTTAGGTCCACTAGGAGCCGATCTTGAAAACTTAAGGAAAGAGATGAATTCGCTCTGCGAGTGGCTATGAGACGACCTACCTGGACATCTGGCGAGGCGTTGTGATGTGGAACCTCGTGCTACTATCTTTCCGTTAGCGAGGTGAGAGATGGTGCAAGACCAAGGGATTCAGAAAGAGATGGGGATTGGAGGGTCCGAATCCTGTGCCAGTTCAAACGGCCTAGCGTGGAACGGATCCAGTGTCTTGTTCTAGAATTTCGCGGCCGCATCAGGACCTGCCGTGACGTACATCCAGTCCTGTGCGCCCCTACAGCACGGCTTTCACTGAGCCGGCTAGGCTTCAGGAACGCTGTGATACAGCACGTGTTGCTACTAGGCCTCAAGGAAGCGCATTTCCCTAAATTGACACCCAGGAACTCTTAAAACGAGTGAGGCCTAAGGGAGTACTGGGCCTCGTGATGTCCCTTGGATAGCAGGATGTCAAAGCTCCAGGATAGGAAGCGTCGAAAAGTAGTACGAGGAGTGGCACCACCTAACTAGGGGATGCCTTCGATGAATCCTAGCGTTGCAATGATGCCTTAACAGGTCCATCAACTCTTCTTCAGCAACAGACAATTCTCAGAAGGGTTTTATCTTTTAATGCATGAGCATTCGGCAGTGCTGTGCATGATTTGAGCAAAACTCTAGGAATGGCTCTTGAGGCTTTGTGAGATATTTCTCCACAATGTGGCTAATACACTCTTGGCGAGGTGCCTAAGGCTGTCTAGGTGTATGAGCTCCGCCATATGAAATATGATGGAATATATCGATTGAGTCGAAGATCTTTGATTTTCAACTTTGACTTGTGAAAGGGGAACCCCTCAAGGTTCTATGTCATGAAGTTCTGAGCGAATGAGAATCATGATCGAGACGATCTTCTACAAGTCCCACCACGTACGCTCTAGGGTATCAATGTTTGAACCCACTGCTAGCGACATAAACCCAATACGACTTCCTGCTTGCGACGCGCCAGCTTCTCCCCCATCTAATGACGATCAAGAACGTCAACGTGATCGACAACCCAACGAACGCAGCTGAAATAAACGTGTTTTGGTACCCCATATCGAGCCACGGTGTGATACTATAACCCTATTTTATCGTCCAAGTATATACGTCAACGGGATCAAAAGTGTCAGCGATGTCCACTTACGATCACAAACGACAACGAGTTCTGCAACGATGCGTCAACGTCAGCTTCCTCACGATGCACACGACACACGCACCCTGACGAGGATCACTGCCATCATCACCTCCCCACTCAGATCCTTGTACGAATCCAATGCATACCCGATCGACAACGCGGACCCGATCCCTGTCGAACACGAAATCATACCCATCCCAACGACCAACCCGGACCAGTGTATCCCCCTTGGGGTGAGGCAAGTAAATTGACGGCCAGGATTAGACATGGGTGGGGTTTATGGCTGGTGAGAACCACGTCTTGAGTGGTGGATTGGAAGCAAAGACTCGATGAGAGTAGAGGATTCAGATAGCGAGAGTATAGAAAATTAGGAGTCCCAATGCACGTGGATCAGCGCGCAAGATGGGAAATGGATTATGATTGGGACAGAACCAACAGTTGCGCTCGAGGGTGTTTGATGCGGAAATTCGGCGAGAGGACCGAGCGGACACAGAACCCGTTGAACTCCAGGTGTTTCTCTTGAACATAGCGACGCCGTGAGGTCGCGCGGGCCCACCAAGGGGTTGAAAACATCCTCCGGCATTGACCTCCGCTTAGTACATATAGTTACACTATAATGTCAAAAAAAAAAAAAAGGGAAACGGAGTTTGAATGTTTGATCACAGTTGCGTGGTGAGCCACAGGAAAAGACGTTTGCACTGCCAGCACCACCTGGCATGCTGTTGGCCGCAACCAAGGAGGCTCGGACCAACATCTCACCATTAGCGCCCAATGTCCATCCTCAGCTTCCCCATGATTCGGGCGACGAGGTGGTTCGTGTGCCGTGAGCTTCAGAGCGATAACTTGGCAGTCCGTCTTCCCCCTCCACGGAATCTCTCCGTACAACAGCTAGGGTAAATGTTAAGTTCGTCACTAACGCACGGGATCAGCCATTCTACTTACTTCGAATAGCATGCACCCGAACGAGTAAATATCTGCGGATGGGTCGGGTTCTGAACCCCTGAGTCGTTCAGGCGCTGCCCATCTCACTGCTCCATGTTGGTGTCTCGTACTTGACAACTGTTCCAAGTACGACAGGCCAGGCTGCAATTTCCCTATGGTTGACGCAAGACCGAAATCGCTGATTCGTGGATTGTGGTCTTCGTCGACTAACACATTGCCCTGTATGAAGGTAAGAATCTATTGAAATGGAAGGTCGTCCACATACACTATGCAAATCTCCGTGGAACACAGGGATCGAATGCACTACCAGAGAGTCAAACATCTCACGGAGGAGGATATCAACCAAAACGTACAATATTCTAGGCCGCTTCCGATACCATGTGCCTGAAAGTCTTCAGCGTCTCGAATTTTGCTAATGGATTACAAGACTCACTAGCTGCAGCCGTTCAGTCATTGTGAGAGTCTGGCCCGCATTACTCAGGTATGTGTGTAGGGTACCATGTGTCATCCATGGCGATACTGCTCCGAGTACTGGTCCGAATCCTAATGTCACACCTAGCAGTGGAACGATATTCGGATGCTCCAGTCGTCTCAAAAGACCAAGTTCGCGGCGAAAAATCTGTCGTCCTCGATAAATGGACGAAGAAATTGTCGGTTAAAAGACAGAAAACTGACCCTATTACTCCGTTCTAGATTCCTTCTGTTTTCCTCTGGATCCTCGAGTTCGTAGTATCTCAGCGTTTTTATAGCGACCTAACGAAAATATAAGCAGATTTCAGGCATTTGTGAGCGAGACATCGAACCAGGAATGACAATCCCGTGTCCCCCCTACATCTACACTTATAGATATTGCCGAATGCACCGCCAGCAATTGGGTGGTCAGAATCTCGGCTAATCTGATCCGTTAGGTCCACCAGAGGTCGACCTTGGAAGCTTAAAGGGAGAGATAAGTTCACTCTAGTGTCCACAAGACAACTTACCTGGACATCTGGCGAGGCGTTGCCATGATGTGGACCCACGCTACTGTTTTTTTTTTTCGTTAACGAGGTAGAAGATGGTGCAAGGCCAAGGGATTAGGAGAGAGATAGGGACAAGAGGCCTCGAATCCCGTGCCCATTTAAACGGTCTAACGTGGAACAGATCCAGTGTCTTGTTCTAGAATTTTGCGGACCCATGAGAACGTGCCATGACATACGTTGAGTCCTGTGCTCCCCGATGAGAAGCTCGTCATACAGCATGAAACTCTCAGTTTGACACTCACAGAACCGGTTCTAGGCTTCAGGAATGCTGTAATATAGGCTGTCCAAGCATACTCGGAACACATCCGCACAGAGACTCCAGTAACATCAACAGGGCCTTGTCATCAAGCCGTCGGGATGGGAAATATCGAATACTAGTAGTACTAGTACAAGGAGTGGCGCGACGGCTATACGTGGGCTCATCACACCACCTTCTAGCTATCAAACGTTTGAATTCTCATTCGATGAATCTTAGCGGTGCAGGTAATGCCCTAACAGGGAAGTCAGTTCTCCATGATCACCATCAATTCTTGTTCAGCAATAGGTAATTCCCAGAAGGTTAGTATCTTGCATGAGCGCTTGGCAGTGCTGTACGATCTGAGCAAGACTTCAAGAGCTGCGTCTTGAGACCTTGTAAGATATTTCCCCGGGATGTGGCTGATAAATTCTCAACGAGGCATCTAAGATTGCCCGGGTGCGTGAACTTGGTCATATAACATGATGAAATATATGAATTGGATCGAAAATCTTCGATTTTTGAACTTTTACTTGTCAAATGTAGACCCACACATTTCAAGGTTCTGTCGATCGTGAAATTCTAAGCGAGCGAGAATCACAATCGAGACGGTCTTCTACCAGTCCCACCTACGCTCTAGGGTATCAATGCTTGAACCCACTGCTAGCAACATAAGCCCAATACATCCTCCTGCTTGCAACGCGCCAGCTTCTCCCCCATCTAATGACGATCAAGAACGTCAACGTGATCGACAACCCAACAAACGCAGCCGAAATAAACGTGTTTTGGTATCCCATGTCAAGCCACGGTGTGATACCATAACCCTATGTTATGGTCCAAGTATATGCGTCAAGGTGGCAAAAGCGTCAGTGATGTCCACTTACGATCGCAAACGACAACGAGTTCTGCGACGATGGGTCAACGTCAGCTTCCTCGCAATCCACACGACACACGCACCCTCACGAGGATCACTGCCATCATCACCTCCCCACTCAAATCCTTGTACGAATCCAATGCATACCCGATCGACAACGCGGACCCGATCCCAGTCGAACACGAAATCATACCCATCCCGACGACCAACCCAGACCAGTGGATCCCCCTTGACGCCCCAACGCCCCACAGGATCAGCGAAGAGGGACAGAGGAAGAGCGAGACGACCATGAGCCAGAGACGGTGCTCGGGTTCTCGGATGCCGTGTGTGCGGCGGGCGTAGTAGACGGCGAAGCGGTCGCCTGCCCAACCGCTGTAGAGCGTTCTAGAAGTCGTAATATAGTCAGACGTGCGAGCAAGGAGTACGAACGGGGTGAGAGCACATACCCGATGAACATGCCGATCAAAGGGCCGAGGTAGGTCAGCCCGACGAAGCTGGCCCGGAAATTGTATGGTGGGTCGCTGAGAATCAACGAGCATGTGGCGTTGAGCACGTTGTACCACACTAGACAGGTCCCGTATTGAAACCCGGCCCTACATCACACCGGTCAGCAACCAGTAAAAAGTTAATCTGTCGTGTACTCGCCAAAATATTACAGGAAACCGAAGGAGGAGGACAGGACGGTAGGTCATGGTCAAGAGCATCTTGTTCGATGCGTATCGCTTGTCGAATATCTTGAGGCATTGCAGTATAGTCTTCGGAGTGCCAATCAGTTCTCCTGAGCCTGGCACTGATGTCGACGAACTTCTTTCATCCTTGTCCTCGCCGTTGCCAACATGCTTGGTCTCGGCCGCTTCACTGTTTGTCCGAATGAAATTCGTCTGATCAGGATTTTAGCATTCGATCAGTCTTCTACGGCGTGATTAGGTCCAAACCTCTTCCATGAAGAGAAACAGAATGATGAGTGCGCCAACGTTGATGATCGCTGCCCAGTACATGACCCAGTGCCATCCTTGACCGTCATAAATGAACTTTTCCCGTCGTAAGCATAGAGTGATCTAGACTGAACACGATCTACTCACGCCAGCAATAAGAGGTGCAAAGTAATTTGACCTTTGTGCATCATTGTCGGCGGTAAATGCTATAGCTACTTCTTCACTTACCCAAACAGGAACAACGTATATATCCCAATATACGTTCCCCTCTCGTGGGCAAAGAACTGTATGCTTATGAGTTTTGTACCAGGCTCACGATGGATCATACTGACCACGTCCGCTATGCTAACCTCGCAGAGGCTTTCGACGGGGGTACAAAGATAACCTTGGAGAATCTTACTCGCGATCCTACCGTGGCATCCAATCAGCTCCGTCATTATTTCCATTCATTGGAGAAAAGGTACGCAAGGGTAAAGACTCACCACTGACCCTCCGTTCTGATGTATGGCATCCACAGACACATTGCCTTTGTAAAAAAATCATGTACATCCACCTCAAGAACAAGACTTGAACGTACTATGTTTCCGAGGACAGATAATAGATAAATCCCTCGCTTCCCAAAGGTCAGCGCGAGGGGTTGGTTGATAAGCGCTCCCCATCCAAGGACTGCAACCGAATGGTCAAAATGGCACATGGACAATATTTTGGACCCAGGGACGTACATAGGAACACTGAGGGAAGAAAAGGGATCGAATCGGGGTCAACGGGCCGGCACTACAGATGTCAAAAACCACGTACTATAACCAGTACCAGCATTGAGTGTTGACAGAGGTATACCTGTGTCGTCCGCGATGGGTTGAAGGATGGAATACACAACTGTCGTGCCGATGCCAATTGCCGTCGTATCTAAATGTAGAGTCCACTTACGTCGTTAGTAGTGTAACACGGAGTGAAGGGATGCAGTGGTGATGGAAGCAATTTGGAAACGAATAAATGCTGGACGCACAGATCATTACGCAAATCATTTGTATCATCTTGCGACGTTTGGACCAATTGAGGGGGTCATTGATATCGTTGGAAGGGGTTGGACTGAGCACAATGGAGCTGTCCCCGTCTGCATGGACCACTGCCGACTTCCTCTGTACATCGACGAGATAAACAGAGCCAGGGACGGCCGTGTCATCTATGTCTTGCATATTGAACGAGGCCAGGGCTTGCTGAGACTCTTGAACCGTGAGTACGGTTTGGACGAGTCAAAACTTGAGGAGAGATAGGCATGCCGTAGATTATGAGACGGTAATTAAGTACTCGGGAAACACACAACGCTTGACGGGAAACTAAAAAAAAAGGTAGGTGATAAGGCGACTTTGTTCTAAGTCGACCCTGGATGGGACGTTAACGTTGTTCACCCACCAGTACCCCTTCTCGTGGAGAACCAAGGACGTTTTACACGCCGCAAAGTGGATCAGCGACGGGACACTAATTTTCAGTTCAACGTTTGGAATCATTGAGCCTGACCCCTCAGAAGTTTGTCAGTTACATGAAGCGAACATTCTGTCTTTGCTATCTCGATTGATCACATTGCACTCCCGAGAGATAAGGGTGTGTTGAGAAAACCATCGGAATAAGTTTTAGCACATGACCAAGCGTGTAATATGCGTTTTACATGTCAATTGGTGGCAACTACAATTGGTGGCAGGTGATCTAGTAGCTAGTGGTAAGTGGTGTGCCAATGCGAAACTCTACCAGGGAGTTTCTGGAACTTAGCTTCAGCTTCGTGGGAGGTCAGCACAGGATGATTGCTTTTGATTTGCATGGGGAACAGGCCTGGGATTTCAACTAGAAATTGTCACTGCGAGCAACCATACCAACGGTTCAAATAGAAATGGAAGTACACCGAAGTACATACTACATAATATCAGGCTTGTCCAGTCCTTGTCTTGTACATGTATACATACATGAGCTGCTCATACAACACCGTGATATAAACTACAAGCGTCACATATGATATCTTGTCTAATATCCTTGTCAGAAGTATCGTCCACTGGGCGGATAAGAAAGCTGCCAGGTATCGTCCCATGGGAACCCTAGTTCCTAACATAAACTTCAGCAACAAGGCTGGGTCAAGTCAACTGTCCATGTGCTCAATGAATCGACCCCGGTCGCCGTTGATCTCCATTGTCTGGCTCTTCCTCTTCTGCGATACAAACGAGGCAAAACCTCGCCCAGACTCGCTCATGCCCGAGCCTGGCTTGACCTGCTGCATGTCGCTGGGCGACACGCCACTCGCGGCGGCTTGACCACCCCTGACTTCGGCCTCTCTTTCCACCTGCAGTTTAAGATACTCTTCGCCTCTGACGCGCAAGAACTCTTCTAAGAGTATCGCGTTCCTGGAATTGGCTTTGTACACAGCAATGACGACATCCCCAACGACGGGTATGACCCCACCCAAAGCCGACACAGCGTTGTTAAACAGCATCCTGCCAACGAGCCATGATGGTAGATCGGCTTGGCGTGCTTTTCGGATCACGAGGACGTAGTTGAGGGTGGCACACGCCACATCGCCTGCACCGGGAATGATGCCGATAATGAAGGTCCATCCGAACCGGAGCCCGCAAAAGCTGAAGCTTTTGTCAAGGTAATGAGCTCTACGCTGGATAGACTTGAGGATCTTGGCATCGCGAGGTGAGATGCCTGGTGGGACATCACGCTGGGCAAAAAAAGGATCAAACGCCGAAATTGGCGCAATGTTGGGAAATGATTACCTTTTTGCGACGCTGTTTGCCTTTGGCATCATTGTAATACTCGTAGAGAGGGTCAGGAGGAGCGTAGTTCTCCAAGTTCTGTTTGAAGAGCTTGAGACCGACTTTCTGCATGTAAGCGGACATTGTCAAGGCTGATGGTGAAGGAGAAGAAGTGGGTC
>JBBPUM010000481.1:0-16166 GCA_038094695.1 Chiua aff. virens | reverse complement strand
TCTCCGGGCAGCCTCATTTTGCTGGTTCCGAGCATAAACGATATGATTAGTGATCATGCTGTGTTCCCGCAGTGCGAGCTCCATTTTCCACCCGAGTTTAGTATGGATACTGTGAGTTTAACAGACTGTAGTACATTATGAACGCTCATTCCGATGACACACTATAGCGCATCCGCTTACTTCCAAATCCGTGTCGATTTTCCGTCAATGGAGTGTCATTTGCAGTAACGAGCGTTGATACGATGTTCCATCTCCGCAAGGAGGAGTTCATTCGACGAGCACCAGAGGTTGATCCGTTGATCCCAACATCTGAACCAGCAACGGATGGCATGGCCAATCTTGCACGCAATATTTTCGAGCAGCGGAGGTACCCCACTTCTATGCGATCGAGAACAGTCTGATAACCCAGGTGACCTTAACATAGCTTTTACCCCATATTTCCTCCACCGCTTGACGTCGCGCATGAAGTGAACCTCGATGTGACGCACTTAGATGGCACCAGGCTCATGGAGACTGAAGATGAATGTCTACCTGACGTACTTGTGCTCCCTAGCCGCTTAAAGCATTTCACAAAGGTAAGTATATACGTTTACTCTGATGCTTCGACCGGGTTCAGCGTCGCGTTAGGTAGTGGACAATACGACTGTTGTGAACCCATCGTCCCTGTCAAAAAATACCTACGCGACATTGTCGTTTGATGGTCAAGGATCTGGTCTCGCAAAAGATCGTATCACGGCGGATATATCAAAAATATAATAGTCACTGTTTTCATCTCGTTATCGTGGCTCATCCTGGTACAGAATGTATATCTCATCATCAACCTCGTGGACATGAGCAAATTGCATGAACATCTCGTATCCTATGAAACGCTCACTAGAGTTGAGACACTATCTAGAAGTCTCAATGCGAGGGATATGCCCTCATGCGAAGAGGACATTGGTGAGCTCATTCTTAATGATAGTCCCAGTCGATGGTTTCTAGGACCGTGACTTTGGATTCTATAATGTCAATGCAAGGTGCGTCGAGGCTTACGTCCCTAGTTCAGTCTAGCTCAAGCGCACGGTGGTTGTCCGCTGTCACCCCCGTCTAAATCAGGGCCTTGGTAACATCTTTCGCCTCAACTGGTTTCACTGGTATTAGATCTGGCACATCGACAAAGGTAAGTTGAAAAAGATCTTTATCCCTCCTCAGCTCCCAGTGATGCTGTCAGTCCCCTCTGAGGCTCGACTCTATCCAAAATATGGAAGATGCAAATCTCAAGGTTCGCCGCTCCAAGACGCAACCTGAATGTGAACCGTTTGACTTTCCAACAGCGACCCTTAGACACCCGGACACATTGATAGGGGGCCCACCATGTGGAAGGACGTCAGGTAACTCCGTTAGGCACAATCACGATGGCCGGTGGTCGGAACGATCCCGGCCCTCGGATCTCTGACTACTGCCCTTGGTGTTCGAACTCTATGCATCCGCTCTGCGTGCGTCTTATGATTGATTCCGTGTGACGACGCCATCGTGTGAAGCATGAGTGGGAGAGATACTTATCTCAAGCTCAAGCTCCCGTCCTCGTTCTCTGGGCGAAAATGGTTTATATTCACGACAACACAGGATGTGCATTCGGGCATGTCCGTTTCTTTCTCCCTGGCTTCTCCGTCCTCGCTATAATCGGTTTCGCAGTGGGTGGCTTCGATGTGAGAAGTCATGATGCGTGATGCATGATGGTCGGATCACGGAAAGGAAAGCAAGAAAGCAATACACTGCACAGCACTACGCATTTGCGCAGAAGACCCTCAAGACGGGCATCCTACAGCCATGGATGCGCGCCTTCGTCGAATAAACCGAGAAATTACAGGTTGGTTTATCTGGGAGTTGTAGCTGAACATTGCTGACCTGACACGCCCTTGCAAGACTGCAAAAATGACACATCTTGCAACATCAGTATCGATCTCGTCGACAACTCGCCACTCCACTTTAAGGGTTCGTTCCCAGGGCCAAAGGACACGCCGTATGAAGGCGGTACGTTTGAGGTGGTGAGTTTGAATCTCTTGTCAATCACAGTGTCATACCTCCACTCAGGACATCGTAACCCCCGAGTTGTATCCGTTCCAACCATATAAAATGAAGTTTATTACAAAAGTGTATCACCCCAATGTGTCCTCCGTTTCTGGTGCCATCAGCCTCAATATCCTGAAGGACGATTGGTGCCCTGCGCTCACCCTCAGAACCACATTGATATCTCTCCAGGCCCTTTTGTCCTCTCCTGAACCGGACGACCCTGAAGACGCCGAAGTAGCCGAGCACTACACTACGAGCAAGCATAGCTTTGAAGAAACCGCGAGATATTGGACTCAGGTGTATGCTGGCCCCATGAAGGAGCCGCAGAGAGATGAGGTCGCAATTGCCGGTCTTGAGAAAGCACACGTAGACCAATTCGAAGGATTTGGATTTGACCGATCGAAGGTGGTGCGTATGAATAATTACATGCTTCCTCTTCGTTGTCGACTTATCGCACTGCTCTATCCGCGGACTCCAGATCGATGTCCTCCGGAGATTGAATTATCGCGGGGAGAATGTAGTGAATATAACGGAGGATCTAGTTGTCGAGGAATTATTGAAGTAGCACAACCGTAAGCAATCATGCCCATTTGCGTGTGGATTCTCTACTCGATTTTTGTATGGTTCATGTCACTATATCTGCTTTTCCTCAGCCCCACGCGCAATCTGCTCGCCCGGATCCTCCCTAGAATAGCCTTGGCCGCCCGCTCGTTTGGCACGTAGTCCTTGGGGTCCTCGCGCTTCTCCTGCGGAGGACCATGATCAGTTGTGCACAGTAAATATGCGGTACCCAGACCACACAAAGCCAATTGGCTTACGAAGGGATATAACACACAGAACTGACAAAGACAAACTCATAGATAGCATAGTAAGATGAGCGCAAAGGCAAAGCTTGCCTTAGCCACGTATGGAAGTTCACAGGGTTTTCGAAGTACTTGGCGTGTTCATTAGGACGGTATAATGGATCATAGAATATACATGGCAATCGCGAAGGTGTTACCATGAGGTCCAAAGTCGTTTGGGACATGCACAGGGTGCGTGGTCTTTTCTGTGTGAACCTACTGAAAGCACATGCTCGTCCGAGTCATATCATCAAGAGGGCAAAGCCACACATCTAGAATGCTGAGAAGAACAATGAGGCTTGAATGAGAGGAAGAGGGCGAAGACTTCCATCCTGGATCAAGAAGAGCAACACCGTTGGCAATGGAGGAAAGCTGACTGAAACAAGAATGAGAACGAAAACCAGAGCAAGTGACGAGAACACGCGGACGAGAACAGACGAAGATTGAGTTCTTCATCTAGCCCCTAAATTTATTCAGAACTTTGACCGTCGTGTCTATTCATAAGCCCGTTGGCAAGATGGGGGAGCGTTGCTTCGGGTCTAGTGAAAATAACTTTCAGTCCAAGAGAGAATGGCAGGTATAGAACCTTGAAACGTTGAAACGGCAGGAGGGATGTCTCCGACTCGTCGGCGGGTTCCTGTGGACAGAAGGGTCGTACGACTTGGGAAGGACCTCTGCCACCGCAACCTTGCCGCAACCTCGCCTCTGCCTCATGCCAGCCTGCTCCGCTCCACCATGACCATATCACACTATCGTGTGGCTGATTCCAGCTATCTGTTACGTTGAGCGAAGTTATTTTTCAGTTTTCCGATTCTCTTACACTGCTACCTCTCCTGGGCCGTGGCTCAAGCTGATAATGTACCTCTCAGTCCCGGAGGATGCCCTCCGAAGCACAACCTATGTATAGTGCAAGCTCCTGTGCCACGGAGGGAGGTCAAGTCTTGCGGGGTGTCCTCGAATAATCACTGGTTCTATTACGCTCAAATTTCTAATATAAGTATGATCGAACCCTATGGCATTCAATGGAGGATCCACGAGGACCATCCCCATCACAATGATATTCTTTTCAGGGACTCTGTTCAACTTGGGTGATCGTCGTCGCCCAGTAAGTCATTGGTCTCCAGGATTCTACAGCATTCGTTACCCACTCCCTCGTGGTGGCCCTCAGCTCTTTTAAGGTCGCTTTTGAGGGTGCTACAGGGTTAACGGTGACTCACCATGACTCACAACTCCTTTAATCCCCCCAACATGTTCTCGAGCGATTATTCCCAAGCAAGCGTCTACCCTTCCAACACAGTTGACAAGGGCAAAAAAAAGGCAGATGGCGCGTTTTACAAGAGAGTCGCTCTAGCGTTCTGGATGTTGACGTGGATGACGTGTTTCTAGAACCCCCGGAAGAAGATAAAATCGATTATCACGACGAAACTTCTGACAATGTCCATGTTCAAGTTCACGTTTCTTCGTCAGACTCCGAGACAGCATCCGAGCCTGAGGTTGAATCTGACTCGACGCCTTCCCCACCTTTAATGGGTGGTACGGACGGAGTTGACTCAGATGGGAACGCGAGTCTTTACCAGTCCGTCGATGGTGAACACTTATTAGGGGGTCGGGTACGTTAGTTTCATCTGATCCTCTTCGAAAGCTCCAACTCATGCTTGGCTTGGTAGATGGATATTGACACTCCCCACTATGATGAATTGGACTTATCCTATTCCATCAAAGGCATGTATCGCGTTCTCGATCTTATATCGGAGCAGGGAAGTGGTGGTCTCGGTGAGTATCTCACTCCAATTTCGCAATGTCATCGAACGCGGGCTCTAATATTGGATGCGATGTCAGTCGACAAGATCATCATCTCCCAAGACCCGCTTGAGGCATTTATAAATACCATTTCTCCTGGCGCGTACGCATCCATGACGAAGGTCAATTTCAAGGCCCTCGACAATTATGCCATCAAACCCGTCGGTGTCTACGGCAGCAAAGAGCAAATTGTCAGATTTCTGTCACAGCTAGGCGCCATTGATGATGCCACGTACGTCATATATCGCTTATCGTTCACTCTCGTAATTTTGACACTATCCCGACAGTGCTGTTCAGCTTCTTGTCGATTCTGAAACCCAACTGCGCTCGCAGCCAACCCTTCGTTCGGGCTTGTATATCATCACGACGCCCGAGCAAGCCGGCTCCTATCATATCTTTGTTCTTTACTGGCCCGAGAAAACAACCTGGGACGACTCTGCAGCCTCCTCTGTTCGTCGCAATCGCATCACATTTATGAGGTTCGCCGTGTTCATCTTCCTCGAGAACGCCACCGACTTGATACATCCCATACAGATACCTGACAAAGATGTGTGATCAGATCGTGTCTCTGATCTCACCTGAACATGCCGCGTCGATCCAGTGGAGTGAACAAGATGACGAAAACGATGATGATGTTGATATGCTCGGGATTGACCAGGATGAGTCGGATCGGATGTTCACATTCGAAGTTGCACAGACCAACGAGCAGGAAGAATCCGTGACGGTCGGCAAGGGCTTCAAGGTTGGTTTAGTCTGGGTTGCGTTCGATGTTGTCTTTGATCAGAAACTAACATATGCCACAGGTCGTGTCAAATGTTATCTCATTTCCGGATACACACCCCGAAGACGCGGATCAGACAAAACTTGCACCTCAGCCACCGTATCTACTTTTCGGAGAAACTACACAAGGATTCATGACAGTGGAGCATCGGGACTCCAGAGTCTCTCATGAGGCATTTAGATGGCGCTCTATTTCACGCTTGCAATTCGAGGGTCATCTGTGGGTATTTTCTTTCATGATTTCCGGTATCTGATGTCTACTCGCCTCCAGAGGATCCGACCGCTTGCGCTTTAACGAGCAGTTGGACTCGGAGGCTTTAGACATCTTGATTCGCTGTGGACTACAGAAGCGCTTTCCAGATGAATGCAGGCAATGGAACCACGAGGCCATTGCCCTGCGAAGCACGTCGGACTCGAAGATGAAAAAAGAGACTGAGGAGATGTCTATAAAGTTGCAGCAAGGGCTCCCGGCACTCCAAAGCCTGATATACAAAGTAACCCTAGACGAGGTGTCTAAAATCTATCCGTGAGTAGGCAATGTCTTTGAAAATGCTTTGGACTACTATTTCTTCATTGTGAGGATTTTCAGATTCCTTGACCACGGGTTATTTACTTTTCAAGGAGAGTATGAGACCCATTCTGATAGTCCAGGTACCCAAATTTTACTACTTTATTGGTACCAACGTTTATTTATATTGGCTGTGTCAGAGCCGCTCTCTGAGCTGTTAAATTCCTATCCGAAAGCGGGCGACGAAGTTACTCGTCAGCTCAGGCCCTTGCGGTACTTTTTCAATCAGGATGTTCGAGTTGCTAAGGAGCGTATCTGTTTGTTCAAGGCGTTCGAGACGCTCTTGAAAGAGCAAAGTACGAAGCTGGACGAACAAGCGCGAGTTCGTGTATTACAGTCGGTCTTGGAAGGTAATATGGAGCAAGCCAAAGCAAGTATGAAGAAGGACGATGCGGGTGGCGCTAAGCATGGTTGGAGCCTGTCCACCTTTCGGTCCAAGATAGACGCATATCTGCCAGGGGCGAGCGACACGAAAATCGACTTCGAGAGTCTTCACCGCAGAGCGAAAAATACAGTATCGAGGATCAACCATGAAGAATTTTGGAGTTGCTTGGACGAAGACGTGGAGCAATACGCGGGACAGTTTCCGTTGTTCAAGGAGTTGGCGGGTAAGGCAAAACAACAGGTGTACGAGCACCTGGAGGAAGCGATCCCTAAAATGGTAAAGAAGCTGATGCCGGCAGTTCACAAGACACAAGAGGATGATTGCAAGGGGAGCATCAAGCGTCGTTATGAGAGGACGGTGAAAGAAGAGCAGAACGAGCTGAGAACGAACCTAATTAAGCGCCTGAATAGTCTGGCTGCGCACGCGGAATCCCTGTGCGTGTTCTTCCTTTTCTTGATGGATGACCATAGTCCAATGCCTCACTTATAGCCATACGTTTTACATCGAGGGAGTCCGAGAGGAGCGTCAATGGCATACAGTGTCGTATTCGGTCTCGGGTGTGCGATCATCGAAGCAAGATCCGGTGGTGATGCACACGGTACATCTAATGAACCTAACGACTCAAGATCAACACGAGTTGCAACTAAATCCGAGTGCGATCCCATCGCCGCGGTTCAAGTACCAGCATACATTCACGTTACCATTCGGTCACTCGGTTATGTACGTCCCAGTCATGTCGTAAATGCCTTACATTAACCTCGACGTTGTATCTAAAAGACGAGCACAATTACTCGAGGAAGAAAGATTGATGCTGGTCATCGCTGATCGCACCGGGAACTTGATGGTCTATCTCGATCGACTGGCGGCAATATCCAATACAATCGCACGCGGACGCGGAAAGCCTCTCAACCGTGAAAAGATTGGCCAGGACTTCCTACTAGCGTATGACGAGTCAAAGAAGATTTTGGCGGTCGTGTCATCGTCACCTGACAAGGTCCGTATTTTCTTCCGTCGTACAGCTCTGCAACTGAGGTTAGGGTCGTTGGCTAACAGCTCCAACTGCACATTTTCGTGTTTGAGGATTCTCGCGGCTCTTTCCAGGCTTCGGGGAGCGCAATCAACTTACGCATTTGGTATAATGACGTTGTGTCCATTCGTCATACATGCTTTGTGAGCGGGAGCGAAGAATTGGTACTTGTGGATTCGCAAGCTCAGGCGAGGGTATTTTCTCTCGTGACTCTCCAGTTTCGGTACACATCTTCCTTTCCTTGTTATACGGGTTTTGCTGATGAAGGATGGGATTCCTAGCCCCGCTACACTCCAGCTCGAGCAGATACCTCATAGTGTAAGCTCGACACCCGACGGTGCTTGTCTGTTGGTTACGCAAGCCCAAGGGAACGATTTGACGATGACGGCGTATCACTGGAGTACCTTTGGCTCCTCTGAGGGAACCAAGCTTGACATAGCTTCTCTCGCCATCGAAAACGGTCCAGTTGTCACCTCGTTGATTAACCGGTCAGCAGTGCATGTTGTCGTACTTGATTTTGAGGGGCATGCATGTCGATCGCATGCGCTGGATATTACTCGCAAAGTCACCGAGTTTACTTTCAAGCAAAAGGGCGTGCGAGGTTTGTCTGCGCAACACGGGGCAGGGACAGGAAATCCGACTGCGTACAATTGTCTTATCGACTGTCACGCCGATGTCTGGACGCGCTTCCCGGTCCTGCCAGCAGTGCAGCGCGAAACGATTTCTTCGTCGAGTCTTCGCAGCCCACGGACGCTCGTGTTCGTGACGGATCGTGATTATTTGCGGTATGCAACCCACTTTGCGGAGATGATCTCTGCCTTTGAGAGGGCGACGAAGAAGCCGACCGGGGATATTCTCAAGTCCATCAAGGTCTCAGCGGTGTCGTTTTCCGTGTTTGCTGCTGAATTGTGCGGGGGTGGAGCGCAGTCGAACGCCACGCAGAATCCTGGGTGGAACATTTCAGCTTATCGTGCAGGCGAATGGCTCGTCGACTTCCTATGCTTGATTCCTATCCACCTCGCACTGGCCAGGGATAACCGGTTCGTACCACTCAAGGACGGGGTGTATTCACCAGAGCTGGAGAGGTCGCTGTTGGGTGCAGACGTCAATCGCATCGTGGATAGTCTGTCGTTTGGGTGGTACGAGTCATTGTTCCAGTCATACATGGCATCGAAGGTACGCGTTGTTCTGATCTTTGCAAGCTTTTTTTGCTCAATGCATTGATCGTAGCCTGTTCGGGTGGTGTCCTCGATGGGCGAACAGTCTGTCGGGAAGAGTTTCGCATTAAACCACCTCGTCGATACGTCATTTGCTGGATCGGCGATGCGGACAACGGAGGGCGTGTGGATGTCGGTGACGCCGACAAAGGACGCATTAATCGTTGCGCTCGACTTTGAAGGTCTGTCCCGTACCACATCTATACTTGCCCATTTTAATATACCCATTCTTTATTTCAGGTGTGCACAGTATTGAAAGATCTGCTCAGGAAGACACGTTACTGGTCCTCTTCAATACTGCAATTTCCAACCTGGTAAGCGCTCGTTCAAACCAGGTATATACATTGACGGCCAATGCATCGCACTTTAGGTCTTGTTCCGAAACAACTTCGCGCTGAGTCGAGACATTACTGGTCTCTTTCAATCGTTCCAGTCGAGTTCTACTGTGCTTGATCCAAAGGCGAACCCATCGTTATTCCAGTCTACTTTGGTTATCATTATCAAGGTACGTCTGCTATACTTAGATTCGGTGTAGTTTGCCTGACATACACTCACTTTTTGAAACTATGTACAGGATGTTGTCGACTCAGACAAAGCCGAGATTGCGAGGGAGTACGTGGTTTCTTCATATCAAGTTCCTCACGAATGATATCATTCGTATCTAGGTTCTCTCTTAAGTTCCAGCGGATCGTGCAAGACGAACAAGAAGCCAACTTCATATCTCGCCTTCATGCTGGAAAACTGAATATCATTCCATGGTAAGCTTCGAGCTGGTTTACGCAATCGAGGGTGTCACGCAGTTTACAACTTCTTTTTCTCATACAGGCCTGTCATTGAATCGAAGGAGTTTTACAAGCTATTCCCTGCGGTGAAGAAAAGGCTCGATCAACAAGCGATCACACATCGATCAGCGGGAGAGTTTTTGCACTTGATGAAAACTTTGATGGCCAAGTTAAAGGCGAGTGTGGTTCCTCGAGAAGCGCCGTACGCCATCTCGCTCATCTGCAAACTTGTTAGGCAAATGACTGGGGTGCTATGTCTCGTAAGTTCATAAGCATGTCACGCGGTTGGACAATGACGGATCTGTGTCCAGAAACCATGGCAGCTCACCGGGCACAACTAATTTCGACCCTCCTCGCTAATGCGCTCGCATTTGGGTATGCGGAGATTCAGCCAGAACGTGAGCCTCTGAAAGTGATTCATCTCGTCATTTTTGTTTGTCGATCATGCCACTGACTTCCCTGGTAAAGAACCTAGATTCGGACATACCTGTCGATATGGAGGACACACCTTACCAGCTCTTCCTCGGTAGCGGTAGAGACGTCTCGCGCGACCGAACGTTGACTGTCCTACGAACCGCCTGGGAAGGCTATGAATCTCGGCAACGCATCCCCGAGGAAGAATGGATGACAGGTTTGACCCAGCATTTGGACAGAATTGTGAACCTGCGGGTCGCCCATGTTCGCGAGTGGCTGGACCAAAACTTGTCGCGGTTCCAGGGAGCGGGTACCGCCAGTCACGCGAGCATTGACGAATTGAAGCGCCACTTTGAGAATTCGATCGTCGATTTGCGTGGTAATGTGCAACTGTGTGGGTTGGCATGTCGGGAGTGTCAGCTGCGGTGTGTACGAAGTCGGGTACACGAAGGCGCACACGACTGTCAATCTGACCATACGTGCGTGCACGGATGTGATTTCTGCTTGGAGCTCGAGGCGGCGGAGCATGTGCCATGTATGATGAGGTCTGTGACTAATTGAAATCATCAGTATTAATGTAGCCACGTCTGATTGTTTCATTAGTGCTGGTCATGCGGGGAAACACGTGTAAGAGCTAATTTCCTTGGGGTGCACTAAGTACTCAAATCTCGTTCATAGATGTGCTATGAACCAGCATTTGTGTGGAAAGCCGTGCAAATTTTCTGGAAGACATGGATGCCAGGATGCATGTTCCAAGGTGTGTGTTCAGTGAGTAGACTGATATTGTAACTTACCGGTACCATAACAAAGGTTATCGATCATCCCGAAGAGGAACATCTCTGCGCGGCTCCTGTCCACGCTTGTGGGAAGGTATGCGTGTCCGCGCGATTTCTTTTTTTGAACGTCCTCGCGTGCTGATCCTGGCGTTTCATGCCCCTGTAGCAATGCGATCTATCTGATGTGCGGTTGGTCGACGGGAGTGTCTATTCGTGTCCTGGAACGTGTCGAATCCCAAGGTATTTGCTTGTCGTGCAATTGGGTGTGAACATGCTAATCTACCTTGGAAGCGATACCGACCATTCTCTTCATCAATGTGATGCTCGCTTTTGCACTATTCAGTGCCAGCTGTGCAAACGCTTGTGCGCTGACCAAGACCACATGCATGGTCTTGACTCGAGTGCGACTCACCTTTGTGGGTACGTATAACGTGAACGCGGCATCCTGGAATCTACCATCTAATTGGCGATCCCCAGACAAGAACATTTGTGCACTGCTCTTTGTGCTGCACCAGGTATCTGTGAAATCGAAACAGCCCCGCACTCCATTGAGGCGACATTCACTGGTAGAAACGAGACATTTCAGTACACAAAGGTTCGTTTTGCGGCTGATGAAAGACAGCTCACTTACCTTGCGATTTTCCATCAAGTACACTCAAGGTTTGTCCAAGCAATTACTTGTATCCATGTTGTCTGAGGATCGGTCTTCGTAGATGCGAAACGATTAAAATGCATCAAGCCAATTCCGTCTGGAGCTACGGGGCACAAGGGGCCTCATAACCATAGTTTGGACAAGAACGTAGTTCACTTTTGTCAGGCGAGGTAGGTTCTAATTGCTCTGTAGGCGTTCCCTTCCTCACTGTCCTGTAGATGCGAAAACTGCAATTACTTTTGCACTCTGCCTCTAGGTAAGTTTGAATAAATGAACCGGTGTACTTCTGGTTGAAACGAAGCATTCAAGGTCACTCCCAGCAAGAACACGAGACGCGTCATGGCTCTATGTCGCGTACCCGCTGGACCGTAGATGGACCTGACGACGAACCACTCGAAATCGAAGGACGCAAATTTTCCACGAATGACGAAGGTGCTCCAATGATGTGTAACTTGGTTTGTTCGGCGATGGGGCGACACATCCACATCGACTACTGTCGTGCAGACGATGAAGCGGCTTGCACTGGTAACCAAGAGCTGCAACATTTTTCGAAGAGGTTGCATCCTGATCCTGCCCGACCAAAGGACATCCTGACGCACAGTCTATTCTGGAAGCGCAGTGGTGAGCGTGGTCTGATTGCATACAAGCAGGTTGTTTGTCTGAACATAGAGTCTCGGATAGGTTTCAAGGACCCATACTCGAGGGAAGAACAGGCTAACTTTGCAAAATGGTATGTCCTTCTGATTTTCCTTGGAACGACAGCTGAAAAACGTACGCAGTGATTCTATGTGTTCAGGTATGCTTGCAACGGCCGATCTCCTCATCTTGGAGCTGCCTAACAAACTTGATTAACAGGTCCCGAGCACACAGCTGCTGGCGGCGGAGCAGCCATTCCTTCTTATTGCGTCTTGCCGCTTTTCCATGCCCCTTTGAATCATAATACTACAGCTGTTGGAACCGGTTATGTCTCGCAAGATGGGCATCAATTTGCATGTAGGAATCCCGTCGTGATGCAACAAGCCTTCCATGTGTGAGTTCACCTCCTCGCGTTGTGCGTACGGTTGAGTGATTGTCTTGTCTTGTCTTGATAGAATGTTTGTCGCTGACTGGTAGGTTTTGTCCGGTAATATACTTGGAAAGCTTGCTCACCCCTAGATTCATCTGGAACAGCTCTGGTTCGATGGGTTATAACGATAGAAGGCCACTGCCCAACACGCCGGCGACCGCTCGGATCACTACTTGTGCAGATAATCGTTATGGGGCTGTCCTTTCTTCGTTGCACAGTTTCTGGACAGCACGTGCAGCCGCGGTTGCGAACTCGAATGCTGCGAGACGGGATGCATACAGCGTGCTCCTATTCGACAGTGGTGTCTCAGAGCCCATTGTGAATGATTTTATGAGTACGCCCGATCAACTATTGGACGTTATCCTCCAACATGCTCGCTACGGCGGTACCAACTTTACCCTCGCGATCCAACGGGCGGGAGGAGTCATGGAGCAAAACTGGAGCACAGAAAGGTAAGTACGGTGTCCTCTTTTAGTCCTTTACTACCAACCAGCGAAACCCAGATTGCCAGTCATAATCTTCCTGTCCGACGGTGAGTGTAGTATCGAAGACACCGTCATGCAGGATTTGTGTCGCAGGGCCGTCCAACTCGGGTAAACCTCGATTATTTGTACGTTGGGCATCGAAAGAGTTGACATACTTTCTTTTCTGACCACAGAAAAGCGGTGTCATTCCATGCCGTGTCGTTCGGACCGGACGCTTCTTCAACGTACCTACGTCGCATGGCCGACATTGCGCGTGACGCGCAGAATAACGCACCGAGAGATCCGCTGGCGCCAGCTGCTGCAACCATCCTTTCGTCGTACACGCAGGCACTCGATACGGTATGTATCCCGTCATATTTCGAGCTTACGTTCATTCTCTGATGGATTCTGCCGTAGGTCCAACTCGCGGAAACATTCCTTGGCATTGCAGAGTCTTTACGAAAGCCAAGAGGGGCACTGATGCACTAGGATGGCTTGGTCCTGTATTTAAAGCCGTGTGTAAGATCAGTGGTCGTGTCTTGTACATTAGTCGTGAAAATTCATGGCGCTGTTCGATGTGCGGCTGGTTCTGATCATATGGACCGATAGACATTGTGAAGGTCAGAAGCGACATGGGAGTGCGTCACAGTGACCACGAGCAAGATGTCTGCAGGGGGGCGTGCGGCCTTGAAATCTGCACCGACAAATGACAAGGTCATGGTGTTCCAAAATCCGATGTCCTTCTAGACGAGCCATGGCTGAAGTTCCAAGAAATAATATCGAGTATCAACACACTCATACAAATACATTGACGATTTGAACCACTCTCGAGACTCTGGAGCGACAATAGACCTCAGAATTTTCCAAGTGGTTCTTCTACGACGA
The DNA here is from genome assembly GCA_038094695.1 of Chiua aff. virens. Classification (NCBI taxonomy): domain Eukaryota; kingdom Fungi; phylum Basidiomycota; class Agaricomycetes; order Boletales; family Boletaceae; genus Chiua; species Chiua aff. virens. The sequence continues at coordinate 2,456 of JBBPUM010000481.1, read as the reverse complement.
GCGACCGGATCCTCACCGTCTCCCCCAATAGTGTTTGCAAAAACTCCTCTTCCCATGCGGCAGCACCCTGACGTCACAACAGGTGGGAACGTACAGAACACGAAAGGATTGACTCCGGGATTACCCACTCGAATATAAGAGTGCAGCTTGGAATGCATCGTCCACACATGGATACCTCTGGCATAAAGAAGAATGAAGACAATGAGAAATGGTAACAGTAGTGGTAAAATGTCTTACACCAAGGTTCCCCGTCGAGTGCCGAACCCGACACCCTCGACCCGTGGTCTGTCTTAAGTAATCCTGTTTTCCAACACACCCATGTTGACTACCCTACACTGCCAGGGGTCCGGGCGGTCTCTTCCTTGGTGAGCGGCATGGTTGCAGTCACGGCCGCCAAATGAGGGAGACAAGGATTGGCGAGATACTTATCAAGTCGTTCTTGCACTACTTTCGCTGTCAGGACCAGCTTTCCCTTCTCAGCATGTTCACTCAATGGCCGAGCCATCGAAAAGCAGTGTGACCGTAGTAGTGTAGGCTATGATATGTTTCCTGATCAACGAGTGATTTAGAAGTGTCCAGTGGGTGGGACGGTGGTGGTAGGCAGATATGAGACTAGAGAATTGCACGTGTCATTACTCTCGCTAATAAGTCGCAGAAAATGCAAGGGATACAAAACGACTCCGGATGAAGCTTGCCGTGGTCTGTTCCTTCTGCTCGGTGACATACTGCAAGAGTTCCCTTCCGGACGTTTCCCATTCTTCAATCGGTAGTGATCCTCCTGTCGTGGTAATCGGGTCGACCGGAAGTCTTCCACTCTTCTGAGAGTATGATTGGGACCTCCATACTCTTACCGAACATGCATTCACACACCATGTTCAGCTCATACAGTACAGGACCCCCATCCAGGATGCAGTGAGGGCCGTGGAAGTGCAGACCATATTCTTTGCGACCATCATTACCCTTATTCGAGGTTGAAAGCAGGTAGACCCCAAAATAGGCTCCATACATTCCGATCACTTTCGTAGCTGAGAGAAGAGAAAGCGAGATGAGGGGGCGAAGCCCACGCAGGGCTTCCGACCCAAAGCACTGCCGCGACAGGGGAGCCGTGTTGCAGGGTGGGTATTCTAGAGCAGAACGCAAAGGGCGAGCGAGAGGGGGAGCAAAGGTGCACGGCTGGGAGTGGTGGGTGGTGCAAGAAAGCGAGAGGAGAAGCAGCATCCGGGGGCTCCAAGTGCTGTTGAGCAGAAGCACAGTCTTTGGATGTCGCTCCTTGAGCTGTGAGGTCCAGTGAGGGGAGGGGAGGTGGAGAGGCAGAGGGCAAGGTCGGGCAAGAGCGCGGAGTGCTCCTCGACCCAGAACAGAGCCCAAGGCGCCGGTGAGCTGCTCCCCAAGTATTCGGAGTGACCGACGACGCAGGCCGCGAGGCGGCACACCCGGGAAGTAGGAGGGAAGTGGAAGGAGCCAAGCTGGGCTGACTGAGGCCTGGGGGTGGACCGGGCGTGTAACTGCCCATGGTATGATGATTGGCACCGTGCACATGACCCCCACCCTCTCTGATGCACCTGCACAGCCGGTATATTCACTCGGACCTGAGGCGATGACAGGGAGGAAGGGGTGAAGCGCAGGGAAGCGCATGAAGTGCGCATCAGCGTGGGCGCACATCATAGAGAACATGACGGGGCGAGGGACCCGGGGGTCACAGTGTGTACCAAAGCCTCGCTCGGACCTGAGGTAGCCTCAGGTGTGAGACTGCGTGCATGGTGTGACTGGAACCAGCCTCGGACGAGGTCATGACTGCTGGTGAGTCGGAGGTGTAACACATCAGCAAACCGTCTCGGATCTAGGTAGACCTTGCTAGACCTTGCTAGGTGTACTAGTTGTAGTTAGGATTAATAGACCTGGTTGTCCTGACGAGGGAACAGCTTTTCTTGCAACCGACCGCAATTTCTATGGGCTATGTGACATCTGTGCTAGATCCGAGCAAGTGCGCCGCACTAGCATGGCCTAGCTAGGTCTGCAATTCCTAGCGAGATCTCGCATGGATCGGCTCGAGCTTACTCGGACCCTGCTATCCCTTGCTAGATTTTCCATTCCATACTAGCTCACACTAGATCTAGTATTTGTATTCGAAAAATAGAAATGTATTCATCGCGTACTACAACAATAGTCATCTACCAGTAGGTAAATATACCTTCAAAAAGCCCAGATGTCCGGGCCAGTTTGCCGCATTCCATCTACAATTACAAGTGGGACAACAATTAGTAAAATAGGTCTCTGATGATAACAATGACTCAGAGCACGTACCGCAACCGCAACCGCAACCGCAACGTGCTGAGGGAATTCATTGAGAGGATGGCCACCAAAATCCTGAAGCGAACGGTAAGACCCAATGATCAGAGACTTGAAACAAGTCATCATGTTAGAGTTTCAAACAGCTATGGCTTACCGATCGGGCA
>JBBPUM010000480.1:2892-16183 GCA_038094695.1 Chiua aff. virens | reverse complement strand
CTGTGACACACAATGACACTTTTTGTGACACACAACTATATTTCCTGTGACACACAACATTATTTGTGACACCCAACCATATTCCCTGTGACACACAATGACATTCTTTGTGACACACAACTATATTCCCTGTGACACACAATGACACTTTTTGTGACACACAACTATATTTCCTGTGACACACAACATTATTTGTGACACCCAACCATATTCCCTGTGACACACAATGACATTCTTTGTGACACACAACTATATTTTCTGTGACACACAACATTATTTGTGACACCCAACCATATTCCCTGTGACACACAATGACATTCTTTGTGACACACAACTATATTTCCTGTGACACACAATGCCATTGTTTGTGACACAACTATATTCCCTGTGACACACAATGACACTCTTTGTGACACACAACTATATTCCCTGTGACACACAATGACACTCTTTGTGACACACAACTATAATTCCTGTGACACACAATGACATTCTTTGTGACACACAACCATATTCCATGTGACACACAATGACATTTCCTGTGACACACAAACAAATTTCCTGTGATGCACAACAACATTAATTGTGACACACAATGACATTCTCCAGAGTACACTAGTATTCTACCAGTTCATACTGCACACATAGGGTCAATCTGACCTTTGTCTCTTCTTAGGACTCCCAGTCACAAATTCTCCATCATCCCTACTCACTGAAACATCATCACCAAGAGCATTCCATGAGCCCAGGTCCTCAAGCATGTCTAGCATCTCCACTCCATCATCCTCTCCATTTAAGCTGTCAATGTTATCTGAGTTATCTGTGTCAGTGTCAGTATCATCATCATTCCACTCTTGCTGAGACACCCGACTGCCAGCAAGTTCCAACACTGATGGCCCCCAGTGATTCTGCAGCTGATACAGTGATGGAATCTTGTCTACAGCCTCTTGCCAAGCTGCACACGACGAGAGTAGTACTTTTTTTCGTTCTTGTAAATGGTACATCATGATGGGTGAATCTAATGAAGAAATTAATTCAAGGTTATGACAAGTATTGGAACCCAAACCTGTACTCTGAGAGGCCGAATCAATCGCTCGCCACTGAGAGCACACCCAGTATTGCATTGCTGATCGCTCTCGTCGCAACCGAAGTTGTTCTTCATCAGACCGACGTAAATCCAACATTGCATGTATACCACCCCGAATAGCATCATCCACAAGCCATGAAGGTGCATCACTTTCATCAAGCCCCACATCCTGCCAGATCTCATTGTCAACATCCATGGACCATATTCCAGACTTCGAGAGTAGTTGCGGAGCCACAGTACCACGAGGAGCCTGTTTTCCGTCTATGCAACCCTGGATCTTCACGCACAATGCATTGTACTTCGTAACCAACTGCGAAACAGCAGGCTCACGACGCTTTAGTGCAGCTTGCATATGACTCTGCATTTTCTTCTCTGTAAATACATTAAGCAAAGGATTGATGGGACATTCTCAGCACTTACCATTCACCGTTTGTCGATAGTTGAGTTGCATTCTCTGCATTTCAAATCGCCGTTGACGCAACCGCTCTCGAATGCGCTCTTTCAAAACCCGAGCATTGATGCGATGACGAAGATATGCCGAGCCCTTCAGTCTTTCTAATTCTTTTTTGTCGTTAATACCGAGTAAGCGAACTTTGTGGTCAAGAGCACTCCTCAACACTTGAAGATCCTCATACATCCTGCTGAGTTTCGAGGACGAGAGAAGGACATAGACATTAGGAAGCGAAAGTTTCCGTTCAAGATCTCCGATGTCATGTTCCTTAGTGGAAATACGATCCATGAGCAGTAAAACTTCTTCGACCAACTTTTGTCCGATGTTAGTCGATTGTCCTATTCCCATGTCAGATAGAAACAAAAGAGATAAGAACCGAGCAACTAACGAGGCAGTGCACGAGTTTGAGACACCACTTGCGCTTTCCATGCAGCTTCTAACGTCGTAATATCCTGGTCTTCCAGCATTCTCATCGCCACTTCTCTCCGATCTGCAGCAACATCCCACTTCCGGCTCAGCCATTGTCCGAGCTTTGCCATGGCCTTTAGACGTAAATAGTTTACTTGAGAATCCAGCACGAATAGACGTTGGTGGAACTATACAAGAAATATCAGTAGAGGATATTAAGTGCGCATGAATTACTTACCCCAGACACTCGTAACGACGGAATCAAATGCTTTAAGGAGCTCCAAACACGTTCGCAGCCCTCACCATCTGACAGGCCAAAACCTTTACATTTACGGGGATGATAAACGAGCTGACAAGGCCAATTGTGTGCGAAGGCATGGAAGACAGAAACACCGAATGTTATACGCGATAGGTCACCGCCCAAAAAGTCATGCTTGACACAGCTTCGCTGTAGCTGGCATGCAATGTCGTAGAGTACGCCAACAGTTGCAGAAGAGGGTAAGTGGTCGAGTAACTGGCGCAGGAGGGCCAGTGCGTAATGCTGCTTCTCGCCAGCAGAAGTCATATTCGCTAACCAAAGGACCTGATCATGACGGCAAATAATGGCCATTATTCCGGTATCAGCGAAGAATTCCGTACTTGCTTTAACTCGACGTTCATCCGCTGCCTTGAAAGAGTCGCCACACTCCTTCAAAACTGACACCGGGATGGGCATCCCCTCTTCAACTACGTCATCCGATGGCCCACAAGAGGCGGCCGTGCCTCGAGAACGATTGCGCTGTTCGTCCACAAACTGCTCCATTCTTTTCACAAAGTCTTCCTTCAGAAAAACAGAGTCCGGGTGACAGCGAAACGGGTCACGAGCAGATTGCCGGCGTTTCTGAGTGAAACAGGCATCGATGCACACAATATAGTCAGCGCTACAGATGACATTGTGAGTTGAAAAAGGAAAATATTACAGGACCTCATGACTTACACGAAGGACTGATCATGTGTGACAGGGCCTCCGAAACACAACGGACAGCGTGATTGGAGGTACAACGATGGACGATCCTCAGCGGTTTCCTCGTCTTCGTATGCCGTTGCAATAGTCTTGTCAATGAATACGTCGGCCGCCGAGTGAAGCAGTGCGAACCAGTGCAATGCATTTGCATAACGTCGACGAAAATTTTGCTGAGAAACGGTCATTACATGTTAACTCGTGAAAGAACCCGCACGCACAACACCGGGTATCTTATAGTGGCGATCCTTCAAAAAGCTTTCCACAGCGGCAGACCAACCTGTAACATTTGGAGCAAGGCGTAGAAAACACTCTCGGTTAAATTGAAGTAAGGGGATGGCGACAGCCAGCGTAGGGTGGATCGGCGATGCTGGGAATAGACCGTTTGCCACGAGCTGAACGGCCGCAGGGTTACATTCGCAGACCGTGATCTTGCATTGCTCGGTCCCTGGAACTATGGTGAGAGCAAGAATAATGCGAAGATGAACACACACTGTCAAAGTAGATGCATTGGATCACTAGAGAGCGACGTTGAGGACAAGAGCATTTGTCGCAGTGGTAAGAGGTCGAGGGTTTCGGCTTCACAGGTGCTCGGTACTCAAGATATGGATCGATCAGCGACGGAAGAACAACGTCCCTCCATCGAGCCCATTGTCGCGCCTTTTTGCTCGTTGTATTGGAGGATTCAATTCGCCCAGTGGATGATGGAAAGTATGTGGAAAACCCAGACTCGAAATTATCTGGAATAAATGTCGAGGTGTGTTCCGTGTCATCGGAGAATAGAGTATCTGTGGGAAGCACTGATGAGTTTGAACGTCCGGAACCAGGAGGATACGGAATCTCGGCGTAAGAAATGCGACTGCCGATGTGCAAAAGGGGTCGTGCAAGAGTTTTTTTATTCCTTGAACGTTTGTATTTCTGTGTCACCTGTGGAGTGAGTAACTGAATGGTAGGGGTCCCATCGTTGGCAATGCTTGGGGTCGATTTAGACCTCCTTAGCAACCTGGAACGAATAGAGGTCATTGCGCATCCGTGATAAAGGAAGTAAAAAACTGACCGTGTTGATATCGACTTTGCCTTGCTGTTAACACGAGGCATACGTACCGCTTTTACGAGCCACTTTACAATGTCCGTGCGTTTACACATGTAATAATATCTAATAAATCACGACAATACATCAATTATAAGAAAATGAATGATACACGTTGATATACGCCGATACACGTTTAGGGAACAAATACACGAGGTAACGATGGACGTCTATGCAAACAATTATACGCGGTTTGAAGATAGAATTCAATAAGAATGTTCTCCGTCCCCAAATACTCCCTCTCGGCTCTAGGAAACGTCGCCTGGAGAGCGAGAGGACAACCAGGCCATGCGAGTACGATACGCCTCAAGCCACTCAAGGCAGCTCGCCTTTTCCTCCACTCCGCCGCGACTATTCCAACCGGAGACTTAGGAATAGAATTGTCGAAGACAGCATCAATACTGTTAGATTCGAAGACTTGGGCTATCTCCTTTTCTCGTGCCTGCATTCCATCGTCCACGTACTGGGCCGGAGCGTAGAAACGATCTACGTAATAAAGCTCGCGGCGGAAGTTCAGCTCGTTCAGCTCCCACAAGATGGCGGTGATGGTTGGCGACCCGATGGCGATAATCTTTTCCGCAGGTATCTCTTCGCTGTGGAAATGGAATGTTTCCGGAACCTCGCGTTGCAGACGACAGAACTGAGGACCATGAGAACCAAGGAATTGCAGGGCATTTTCTTTTTGTCCTTGGCTCTTCTTCGCGGATGCAATTTGCTTCTTCGATGAGAAGCCTTCGGCGATGGTATTGATGTCCTCGAAGGCCGGTGGGAGGAGCCACTGAATCTGGCGATACGAGGCATAGGCAGGTGCCTGGCGATCGCGCTCGTGAATGTGCTGAGGTAGCCCATTCAGTATTTCCCTCCAGACTTTCGAAGAAGGCATAGGCAATTGCTCATCAACAACGCCTCTGTGCCAGATCCCGCGGATCATCAGCCAGTTGGCGACGTAGCGCGCCAACCGCTCCCCAGCAGACACGCGAGCAAAGAGTAACGGATCTGGATACGCGAATCCAACGGCTTCGAAGTTCGCACTACCTTCCGCAGTGTCACGAACGACATTTTGAAGACCGAATTGCCAAGTCAATGAAGGCTTCGGTAGGAGAGAGCTGTCGGGATCATCCCAATTGCTGATATGAGCCGGTCGCTTCATTGGACCTATCTCTTTCGTCAGAAATGCCAGATAGCGGCGGCTGAATATCACGTACCATTCCGCCTGCGCTCATCCAGGCGATTCAATCTAGACTCTATCGATGGAGTCAAAGTCTTGCCGACGTCAGATACGACACGCTCAGAAATTTGTTTGATGACATCGTCTGACAGATGCTCCACCACAAGCGGACCGCTACGTCTGGAAGAGAATACTACGGGAGAAGGGGAGTAATGTAGTTGCTGACAGGAAGCAACAGAATTCTGCAAAACGGAGGAACTCGAGGGAGAAGGAATGGCAGAGGAGGCAACATCATCGATATCAACCGGGAGAGCCGTACTGTAGTGATGAAGAGGAACGCGACCGATGGGACGGATGTAACGATTCCGCGACAAGCCATCCAACCCCGTGTGTAATGGATCTTGAGGGTCGCTGGCCAGCTGGGTAACGATTTCTTCGTCCCAAAAAAGCTTGGTTACCCTTCCAACTTTGATGTCGCGAGGGATAAATTGACGCTCTCGAATCTGCCAAACTGGCACACCTGCTTCCCACAACGTCTCTGTCAATGACGCACTTGTGGTGAATACTCCCATCCACGTGACGTTTACGGGATAACATTGCCCCTTGACTTGTAGGTTAGGAGCACGCGAGCGAACGTCGGTTTGATAAGTGTGCCAGGCGTAGAGTTCGAGGAAACATCGCTGAAAGTCAGCGACGACAGTAATGATATCGCGAAGAATCATGGGGAGATCCTTCAACTTGAGGACATTACGTTTCATGGCGTGGATAAGCGTACTGGAAACGACACTCGGGCGACCCCTTTTCTCAACGTACTTCGTGGCTGCTTCAGAGAGATATATAGCACAATCTTGAATAGAGGACAAAACGCGATGCTTGATCCGACCAAGTCGAATGGTGGAGGTTGGCGTGCGTGGACGCTGCCAATCCACGTCGTCTTCGGTGATGTTTGCCCAAAGCACCCACTGATTCGAACTCAAGAGCAAGTCGGAAATGGTTCCTACAAGTTTGATAAGAATGTATCATACAACACGGCAAGTTGCCTGACCTTTGCGAGGAATAAGACACGACCATGGATAGTCCTCGTGATAATGTTGGGGAGTTTGGAAGGGATCGATATACCCCCACCGGCCGTCAGATCGGTAACGCAAAGTGGCGTTTCCAAGGACAATCCCCGGGATAGTCTTCATATTAGGTGACGAGATGACCAGGTTATTGACAATCGTAATGACTTGCGCGTCCCACGGTCCGAAAGATTCTGGAAATAATGAACATTGGCCATCGAGATGTTGGGGAAAGTACTTACGGGTGTCGCTCGTGTTAACTGGACAGTGTGAGATTAACTCGTGGAGCGGCATTTGCTCCGGGACGTCGAAGTCGACGACGGCATTTGATGGAAGGCTGGAAGTCATCCTGCAAACCGGTTAGCACCACAAATCCAACCGACAGAGGTACGTACTTTCGTACAACGGTTTGTGAGGAGTAGCCAGAAAACGATCGCAGCGACGTCGCTGTCACTGGATCAAAAGCACGTCGCTGTGCTTTCGAACGAGAAACTCAAAATCCCGACGCGCGTCGAGATGAGCAATGAGTCCAAAGCGCTTTGGACTTTCCAGCAGGGAGGAGGTAGTATGAACGAAAGAGAGAAGAGGTGGAGTTCAAATTGCGAAGCGCATGCGTCGAAGTAATTCAAACTCCACCAACTTATCAAGCAAAAACTGTGGTACGCATTTAAAGCTCCGCTTTAACATTACACAATGCAATCAATCAATCACTCTACGACATTAAGTATGGCTTAATACAACTATGATGTAGCATAACGATGAAAACTAATCAATTTAAAATCATTGGTGGCTCGATATGTATCCTTGTGTCGCTCGCGTGACCACCCGCTACTAAGTCCTTCAATCACTACCACATATTCACCATAGTTGCCGCTACTCCTTCCACTGCCTCTAAAGCACCCGCCAAAGTATTCGTGGATTCACTCTTGACTCACTCTTGTTTACACGCCGTGCGATCTCGAAACGAATTCACCTTTAGACTGGTATCGCAAACAAGGTGATACGGCCATGCCTGGCTCATTTGTCAACGACATTTGAAACGGATTTTTACTAAGCGTACGGTGAGATGCTTTCATGCTTCGCTAACGATCTTACACTACCACCTCGAGCCTGCTTCTTACTCCGAGAAGTCTACTCCGTTCAACTCTTCCTAGGGAACTTGCTAAGCATGTTATCTCTAACTTGACCAGGGCACGATTCGTCGATCTTGGAGTGTTACGATTCTTTTACTTACGAAGGTACGCAAAATTCATTAGCGTATCAGATGGCGTTCAAGCTTAGAGTCTTTCAACGTCCGCCGCTATCGGTGCCTTTCGATTTCGTACGTAGAACTTGAACTTGGGAACGTTACTGTGTATTTACATGCCACTACTTTATCTTTAATTAATCACGACTGGTGCGCCATTGAGTTGTGGAAATGTCTTTTACTGTTCGGTTCCCACAACACCGCCACTGAGTGGCATTGCCGGCGGCACATACAAATTGGTCTTGACAAAGAACCGGTACTGTGGGAAAGTGGCTGTATATTAGGTGTACACTTATGCCACTACCTTATCTTTAATTAATCACATCCGAACTGCCATTAAGTCGTGGGAATTTATTCACATAAGTGTTAGTCTCCCGCGAATGCTGTCACTTCTATATGTGGCGTTGCCGGCGGCACGTACAAATTGGTAATTGTCAGTGGCATGACAAAGAATGCGTGGGAGATTGAATTCACCGAGCTCCGCTTGAAATTCCAATTGCGTCTTCCCACAGTTTCGATACCTTTTGATTTCCCCACTTTCGCATCTACCTACAGCCTCGTCCACAGCGTCGTGGACGTATCATCGCTCAGAGCGCGCGCTCTGGGTCCTCTTATCCAATTCCTCAGCGCTGAGGATTGTGTGTCCTTCTTCCAACGCGTGTTGGAGAAGTTTTACAGCAAAGTAGCAAGTGTATTGCAGGTGCGTATTCAAAAGTTCGTCACAAAGTGGTTTGACAATTTTTTAGTGGATATTCCGCACTGTAACGACGAGAGCCTCGTCTTCCTCGGTGGTCCTGTATCGTTACGAAGGTAAGAAGCCTTTGCTTCGCATGGAACCTCATTCGCTTACAAGTTTGCAGTGTACTACTTCGTCAACTACATTGCCTGCTTAGAGAACAAGAACTCTTGAACCTAGTGTGCGTTATCGTGTCCACTCGTAGATCTTTTCACAACTCGTCAAAATACAGGACACTTAGAGTACTGCGTGGAGTTTCACTCAATTTGAACGGTTAGTATTGTCGACTCATTTGCGCCAACATAAGGAGATATGCTGATTCGCAGGAAAAAATTCTAGATGGCGACGAGAAGATCGGCGCGTATCCAGCAATTACCCGAGCGTCCTAGGGCATATGTATCCAAGCGTTCACGCAAGGCAGGCCCTGCATTGCTGCCGGACACCCAGGCAGACCCTATCCACGGTGAGTTTTTAACGATCCAAGAAGTGCGGTGGTAGTTATATCTGTTGAAGCAGCGACCAATGTGGAGGCAGGAGACGAAAGACCTCTGGATGCTCGACAACGGCGCACGAAAGGTGAGGACATCATTTCTCGATACAATGTGATTCTTAAAGAACGCGCAGAATGTGGTCCCTCAGACAATGTTCCTATCGAGACTCTTCCACCCATGCCCGACAGCGCAAGCACAGTATCGCAAACCGGCACAGCTCGGGGGCTTCCACAGGACGAAGTTACCAATACAACCAGCGTCGATCACCAGTATCCCCTCCATCAATCTCATTGTATCCGCGAATCAGAAACCGCAAACGAAGTTACCAATTCAACCGGCATTGATTACCAACAGCCCCCCCAGGCTCATCGTATCCGCAAATCAGAAACCGCAAACGGAGTTACCAATTCAACCGGCATCGATTACCAGCAGCCCCCCCAGGCGCATCGTATCTGCGAATCAGAAACCGCAAACGGAGTTACCAATTCAACCGGCATCGATTTTCAGCAGCCCCCCCAGGCTCATCGTATCCGCGAATCAGAAACCGCAAACGAAGTTATCAATTCAACCAGTATCAATCACCAACAGCCCAACCAGGCACATCGTATCTGCGAATCAGAAACCGCAAACGAAGTTACCAATTCAAACGGCATCGATCACCAACAGCCCCACCAGGCTCGTCGTATTCGCGAATCAGGAACCGCAAGCGAAGTTATCAGTACAGCCCATGTCGATCACCCGCGTCCCTACCAATCTCATTGTATCCGCGAGTCCGAGATCGCAAACGGAGTTAATGGCGAGAGTACTGATCGCCAGCAACCTCGCCAACAATCCCCCTGTCACCTCGTTGCCCCAGGCGAATCAGGGATTGCCAATGGAAGTACCAATACAGCACTTGCTGATCACCACCAATCCCATCCTCCGTCGGCTCCGCTACACGAACCAGATGCAATCACCGCAACCGGCACTGAGCACCACCGTTCGTCACCCGTCCTGGACGAGCATAAGGAAGCTGAAGCGTGGTTGTCTCCTGACACCGAAAATAGAATCGCGCAGCAGGCCATACTACAGGATACCTTCAACACGACAACTGGAGGAAACGCTCTCCCCTGCATTTCAGCCCTCATCACTAATGCGGACGAGCTATCTACGTCATCAAAATCCACGCAAGAGGTGGATCAGCTGATGGAGGACGAGGAAATTCCTTCGCTGCAGACTCGTGGAATGAACGAAGGACCTTTACTCAACCACGAAGGAGACTTACCAGTCGGTGGGTATTCAGACCGATTTATCGTGATGTTGTGAAATGACATGCTTCATAGACTCTCATGAAAGCCCGTTGCCGAATTCGTCGCCATTTCCTCCTTCATCACCAGTGGATACTGCACGTCGCCTGACGTATGCTGATAAGGGGAAACAGCGTGCTGTGTCGCCTGACTGGTTTGTCGAGGCATTTGATGGCAATGGAGATAATAATTTCAGTGAAAATGATGAAGAACGCAACGGTCATGCTCAGGAGGACAAGGATGCGGTGTCAAGCGCATGTGAGGAAGAACCTGGAAGCTCTGCCAGCGAGAGAGAGGAAGATGGGGACGACAGGGTGTCTGATGACGAATGGGAAGTACGCCCCGGTCCTGTTTCCTCTGCAGACAAGGAGAAGTGTCTCGCATTGGGAGCCAAGTTTACAGAAGATATACGAGAACTTGCGAAGTCACTACGGAAACCTACGCGAGCGATCTTACGGGAGGCGGGTGTCTTAACTAGTGACTCGCGGAAGACATCGTTGTATAATTTGTATCGTGCGTGGCACTCACATCACAAAGGGCGGACGGACGACGGTATGAATCTCGCTGGCTAGTCGTAGACTAACAGCTCATTGAATTCAACAGAATCAGCAAAAGACTGGATGGATCGACTTGGCGCGGACTACAAAGAGTGGAAGGACACTCTATGGGATCCGGCCACGAAGGAGGAGCGCGACATATTACGTGCTGGGTTGTCCCTTGACGTGCCGAAGAATATTGTAGACAAGTCGGCAGCCCGTCGCGTTGCTGCTGCTGGCGCACATTTTTCAGCAATGGTATTGTCTCTTTGGCTATTTGGGAAGCGTAGTTTGCTAACCTTGCTCTGTATCAAGGCGCAGGCGTATAGTAACCTTGACGATATTGAAGTCATAGGTGCTGTCGTATACACAGGTAGTGATGACCGTGCTCGATCTGGGTCTGCAATATTTGGTGGAACCGAACGGGTGAAAATGATACTGGGCGGTCTCAACTTGTCAATGCGGGAGGCTTTGGATATAGTCGAGACAAGTTTCAAGTGCGTACGATTTATGATCCCTGGTAACAATTATCAATTAAATCAAACATCGCAGGGCTACGAAATTGAATGAGGCAGGGCTTGGGAATGTCGGTGGACTACGCAGAGGAGGCGTCGACTTGGAAACTATCAATATTAATTCAATCTCTCGCGATAAAGCTCGTGCAGTCATTACCAACCTCCTATATGCAAAGTTCGGTCAGTTTGTCGATGTTATCGCGATGTATTGTGCTCAAAATTTTTGCAGCATCATTTACGGAGAACGTTCGTGGTCTGAATCTCAAGGACCATACGTTTCCGTGGATTCGGTGGCTCGAGTTTGCTTGGAAAGGGAAATGTCGCATTATCAACTGGCCCAATGGTGTCCCAGTGCCTGGACCATTGATGAATGTTCGTAACCTCTCCACTTCCGATACGCGGGCACTGGTTCGGCCTTTTGTGGAGAATGCTCGAAAGGGTCGCAGGGATGCCAAAGAGGTGGATATTGTCGGCTGGAGCAAGGGTAAGTAGGCTGGATGTCTACAGTAATTTTGACAGTTTGACTCATGATCCGAAGATGAAATTGATCTCGATGATCACTCGTCGGCAAAGAAGACAATCCCCCTCGTGTGCGATATCAATTCCACTGTCTTGTATACGCTGGGAGACTGTGTCCAGTGGAAAGAGTGGAAGGGCAAGCGGCGCGACGGGATCGGTCGTAGGAAGGGAGCCAAGCGTTTGAAGCGAGGAAATCCGTCACCGTTGGATAATTCCGAGTCTGAGTCGTCTCATGCTGCTCCCCCTCTTGTTAGAGCACGCAAGCGAATCCGACGCCGCTCAATACAGCAGGTGTCGAGTTCATCCGATGATGACATTCCTCTAAACGATCATGCGCCATCCAAAGCAGCCACTGCGGCGCGTCCTGCTAAATTCAAGAAGAGAAAGATTGCTGTGTCGTCATCTGAAGACCCCCCTGAGCCTCCGAATGAGTCTCCTCGCTTAGAGCCTAGGAGGATGAGTGTGGCACGTGAAGTTGATGGCCAGGAACCGGGGCCCAGTGCTACACTGGCACGTGAAAGGCCCGCGAAATTGGTGCAGCCGAAGAAACCAGTAGAGTCGATATTTCATGGTATTTCGGCGTTATGTATTTATATCTTTCACTGACATCAATCTCTAGATGGTAACTCAAGTGTTGTTGAATCCCCCGAGAAATACCCTCATGCTCGCAACCCTCGTCGTCCTTCTCGTGATCGCTCCTTACCACCCGTGCATCAATTGCAGCAATCGTATTGGCCTCCACAGCAATCATACTATCCGCATTTCCTGCACTATTATGGTCCACCTCCGTTCATGCCTTATGGATATCCTGCCCAGGCTGGATCTGGTAACCCGCAGCCCAAGCATCATCGTGTGAAGAGACATATCTCTCCAGTGATGGAAAGTGATGTGGAAGAGGACTTGGAGTAATGATCTCTATGTAGAATAACCACTTGCTAATTTTGTGTGTATCTAATGTACCAGATATGATTCTAATGTCACATAAAAGCTATACACTGATCCTTGAGTTGAAACTTGAATTACTGATACAATAAAAGGAATTTGTGTGTCATCAAGATTATATAGTGTGTCACAGGATGCCTACTATGTGTCACAAGAATTTTATTGTATATCACAACACTTCTGTTCTGCATCACAGAATAATACTGTGACACAGCATGACCTTGTGTATCACAAGGCATCCCATTGTGTGTCACAGAGGATCATCCTGTGTATCACAAGGCATTCCATTGTGTGTCACAGAGGATGATCTTGTGTATCACAAAGGATATATTGTATGTCACAACATTCCAACTGTGTATCACAAGGCATTCCATTGTGTGTCACAGAGGATGATCTTGTGTGTCACAAAGGATATATTGTAGGTCACAACATTCCAACTGTGTATCACAATCAATCCTGTTGTGTGTCACAGAGGATGGTCCTGTGTATCACAAGGCATCCCATTGTGTGTCACAGAAGATCATCCTGTGTGTCACAAAGGATACATTGTATGTCACAACATTCCAACTGTGTATCACAATCAATCCTGTTGTGTGTCACAGAGGATGGTCCTGTGTATCACAAGGCACCCATTGTGTGTCACAGAAGATCATCCTGTGTGTCACAAAGGATACATTGTATGTCACAACATTCCAACTGTGTATCACAATCAATCCTGTTGTGTGTCACAGAGGATGGTCCTGTGTATCACAAGG
>JBBPUM010000479.1:0-16187 GCA_038094695.1 Chiua aff. virens | reverse complement strand
CATTCAATTGATACTTCGGCTCTTAATCAATGGGCGCAACTTGTGGCAGAAAACCCTGACGAGCGAGCTAGCCGCTCTCTAATTACAGTCGCTTTGAATTATGTACACACTCGCTAGTTCGGCTCTTGTTGGGCGCAAGCTTGCAAGAAGGAATTCTGTCTTCCAAGTGTCATTTTCATCGTTCAGGTCGCCGTTGCTTCAAGCTCATACAAGACTACTCGGTCCCTGGTTCGGCTCGTGTTGGACGCGTGTCAGAGCTTCCTTGATCCCCGTGGTCTACACTAGCACTCGTCGGATATGTCCTTTGATTCTTCAGGGACCTTTACTATGTTGGTCATGGCGGTACGCTATACTATCGCTGGGGTTGTGGAATGGGGGTTTTCCAAGTTCCAATTGCAAGGTGGGTCCCCGGACCGCGGTGAGACGTCACCTCAGCTCGGTGCTTATAGTGGTCCGAGTCCGAACGCGTTAGGATCAAGGTCAAAGACCGGAGATATCTAGTCGCTCTTGGAGGTGCTCATAACATCTCACGCGTCAAGAATCTCAACGCATGCATGATTCACATCTGGTTGCAGTTTGGCCTATTGGAGAGATCACACCCACTGTCAGTCTCGCTTGATATTTCGGACTCTTTCCAAATGCGTCACTACTGCTGGTTATTCAGGAAGAGTCACCGTCAGAGCGCAACGTTGGGTTTGGATCTAACTTGATGTACAAGTGAGTGCGTGGTGTTTGCTAGTACCGTGTTAAATAGCAAATGGTTCACGACCAAAAGTTCTGAGTGCCAGTGCCAGTGCTACTCAGGAGATGCACATCGTTCGACTTGAAATGCACATCCGAGGCTCGGTTTCCCAAAGGAGTCTCCGAGCGCCACAACGGAGCATCCCGTGACTGATTAACAGTTGCATCGGTCTCGGAAAGCAACACCCGAGTTGGTACCGCATCCACTAGCAGTTGGATCGTATACTGGTTTGCAAGTCTACTGGAGACGATTATCGGATTTCGTGCCGCATTAATGATGGAGTCTTTAGATGTGTTTATCTCTAGCTGCTAGTGGGTGTGAGTGCAGGGATAAAAGGCAAGTAGGTTGCATCGTAAGCCCTCACCAAAGCCCACAAGTTCAACAGTGTCTCTCAATCATGCAATTCTCTGCAATTCTTCTCGTGCTTGGTGCTGCTATTGCTGCCAATGCCATCGCTGTCCCTCGAGAGGTAAGATAACCTCATTCTGACTAGGGCGACCGTGACTGACGAAGACCGTTTCTTATCAGGTGATTGAACTTAGGGTACGACGATTCTATTACTCCCTGCACTAGTTGCTCATTATTTTGTCTCTACGCATCTCGCCTGGTTGGAAAAACTTCTTTTGGTCCTGTGAATGAAGGACGGACCCGGCAATGATCACTGTTGGGGTCGCCGAGGCCAGCATGATTCTAGGACCTTCCCAGAACACTGCTGGAAGCGCAAAGAATTCAAGTTGGAAACTGAAGCTCAGCCCCTTGTCATGGACGCCTAGAGCGACATGGGTGACTTGGAGGTCACTGACATTCTTGGAAGTCAACGTGAGTGTGGCGTGTCTTCGCACGACCTTTGTGGTTGCTGACTGATCGAACCAAAGTCTTTGTGCCGGCTAGGTGTCTCGCTTTGTTGACGACACGTATTGTCGCGCACTTGCCTTTGATTTCATGAATGTGGTTTCCATTCTTAACATAATATGTCGAATGTGATAGATTATGATAGACAATCTGTCCAGTAAGAAAGCATGATTATTTATTTAAATGCCAAATAAATAGATAGATGAAGAAGATGCAGTTGATGATGGTGATTTGCAGCTGAGCGTCGAACGAACAAACTTGTGAGAGCCAGATTGCTTACAGCCCCAAGTCTAACTCATTCGTGAGTGCCACTGAAGGGCCACTGAACTGATCGCGGTATGAATGTAGTAGACGGACTCGATAAGTCCTGACGATGTTAATGCCGAGCCGACTGGGATTGTAACAGATAACCTAAACAGGACTGAATTTATCTCGAGCCTCGAGCTAGGGTCATAAGGTCCCTTGGGTCGAATGAATGAATGGCCTTGGCAGGCCCCTGGTCGAGACGTTGTTTCCAAGGTACTTAGCAGTTCAATGTTATCGTGGGCACACGCACTAGCGCCGAACCTGAGATCCGAGCCTGAGATCAGCGCAACTTAAACCCCCAAAATCGGATTCAGAGACCAACGAGTCGGCGGCGGTTCGTTAGCTCTGGACCGTGTCAGGGGCATCTAAGGAACTAGTAGTACCTGACTCGATCACTAACAGCAAGCCCCAATTGAGCCAATAAACAAGTGGTTGTCACTTCGCCGACCTGGGGAGGGTCATGATTTCAAATTGATAACCGTGCGCCAGAGAGGATATGTTATCAAGTACCAAAATCTCACTAGGCTTTTATCCAACTATTGGATACATGAAAAATGTGAAGAGAAGGCTTGCCATTCGTCGATTGCACGGTCCTTAGTTCGGTTCTGCTTGGGCGCAGCTCGAGAGAACCACCCTCTGTCTTCCAATGGTAACTTGATTAATCCTCGACGCTTTGGTCGCCGTTGCTTCGGTTTCTTGGTTCGGCTTGTGCCGGGCGCTAGCTCGCCTTCTTTGATCCCCGTGTCTCAAGTAGGCTAGGACTCTGCAACCTCAGTTACAAGCAAGGACTGAGGTCCTGGGGTGATCTTTGCTGCGTTGATCACGCCGTAACGTTGTATCACCAACTTGGCAGGATCATACTTCTATTGGAAGATAAGTCCCCAAACTAGTAAACTTCAATGTGTCCACTCGCCTCTCTATGGTCCGGGCCCGTCAGGAATCTAATCCCGAGTTTAGTTGGATCCTGCTTTCTGAAGTGGACATGAGACGCGAGCTCACAATGCCATCCGGATCAATCATCAGGTCCAGTCTCTTTAGCATATTGGTGATTGGTTTGACTTGTGGATTACACACCTGTCTTTTTCATTGGTTCGGATGTGTCTGTCTGGCACATCATGTTTCATGATTAGCCCGGGGCCCTCTCCCTCACCGGGGCTCCGTCGAGGGTAAATCACAACGTCGTGCACGGATGTCATTTCGATCTGTCTGAGGACATTAGAAAAACTAGGACAGGGCCTGGTTTTGAACCTGAGGCAAAACGTCTGAATGCTGCGGTCGTTGTTGCTAACCCTTATGCGCATGTGGCCACCGGTGCGCTCTTTCCGACCTCTCACGTCAAGGAATGCTGCAGAGGTATAAACAACCGGGGTCACTGTGACGGAACGAGATAGGTCGGCGGAGATGGGTCGAAGTTGAAGCTAACGGTGGCGCCGACACTCGCACCAGCGTTTGCAAACGATACACGCGTAGTGGTGAAGCACAAATATTAATGTATCCAGTTATCCCGTCTTCAGTGAGCGAGTATAGGCCGACTTCTTCCGACGCCGCGTTCTTCGCATGAAAGGTGTGAGGAAGTGACTCGAAGTGTGTCATTGCCATGAGGCGGTACTAAAAGTGACTTCAATCACGTGGGCTAAACGAAGTAACGCAGGCGAGCGGGGCGAGCGGACTTGATTCCGGGCTTGGCCGAATCGGAAATGGTCGACGGGGGCCGCACAGGTACATGCTACCTGATTTCAATCAAGCAGTGCTTGACAGACCCAGACAAGCAATCTAGTCGTCGTTCTTTGGCCTTTCTGGAATACAAATAACTTGAAGAGGAAAAAAGGGGGCGCCAAGTACGGGCAGCAAAACGAGCCTTGCTGGACTTTGTACATGGGTAGAGCCGGGTACCTGTGGTCCTCGTGCTCAGGAGGTGCTCGAATCACTCCAAGTATGTATTGGCACTTCTGCACCGGATTGTCGAAGTGAACATTGATATCGATGTCGCGCGATTCGTAATTTCAGCTTAGTCCGTCACATCCACACGATGCATACGATTCAGACGCATTTCCCCCTTGTGTCTGCCCACTAGAAGGCCAAAGGTGGTTACGCTTCAACAGTCCGGAGTCGCCACAACGTAGCATTCTGTCACTTGCAGCCGCATCCTAACACTATTTAGACGTGCATCATGACACAATCAGATCACGAGCGGTCGGCAGCCGCATCGGGTCTCGGAAAGCAACGTCCGAGATGGTTCCACTACTGACGCAGTCCGATTTAAGACGTCACGGTCAAGCAGTGAATCATGAATCTGTTTACGAATGCAACGATTACCCGATTCCGTGCCCTCTTCCTCGTGCAACGCTATTGCTCCGACCCTCGGGTCGAGACGGCGGTCCACGTCAATAACTCGATACGCACGCACGCCCACCCCTCCCAAGACTGTGCCATATCAAGCATATATAACTGTTTCACGGGAATATATTCCGTGTTGATTTAAATCCTCGGCTCCCTCTTCGTGGGCGTGGACTCGGGATTGTTACAAGGACACCGCCGTTGTGGCGCTCTCGAACTCTACTCATAACTCACCCACCAAACTGCACGTCATGACTAGCAGCAGCCTAGACAGGCTTGTCGACGACATTTTGATCCAAATCCTGCAAGTCCTCTCTGTGACTGCGGTGCTTTCGCTACGCAAAGTACGTTCCCGATTCACGTTCACAAGCAGAAAAAGGACAAGCTTGGCTAACAAGAATTTATGAAGACGTCTCGGCGCTACTATCTTCTCAGTAAACTGCGATGTGTCTGGTATGCCCGGTTCTGTACCGAGGTCTTAGGGCGCAACCTACCTCTACCTGGATCGCCGCGTCCTCTATCTCTGCTTTCCGCGACAGAACTTGAGCAGCGCACACTACGAGCCCTCTTCCTTGACCAAGCATGGCCACGCTTGTCTGCGAGCTCGCTTATTTCCAGGCACGGTCACGGAATTAGCGACGCGCGTGTGCGTGTGGATCAGGTCATGTTTATTCCAGGCGGGACAGAACTCCTGACCGTGCATGGTGATACGGTAGTGCACTGGCTGATCATTAGCTGGCCTGGCCTCACGCACGGGCTGAAGCAGATCGGTAAATGGACACCAATGGAGGGCGTGCCGTGCCGCGTCATCAAGGACAGAGACGTATCCGGCGTCATTGCTGTCGGACCGAGAGTGCCGTCAGGGTGAATATTTTTCTTCTTTTTTCGCATGTTTCTTTGGAGCGAGAGAAAGGATTCGCTAACGCTCCGCAAACTAGGTCCCATGGCTTTGCCAAAGTGTTGTCGACAAGTTTGAAAACACCATTTATGATGCTATGTGATTATGCGCGCGTGCCAGGCGTTGTGGTTGGTATCTGGCGACATTTGTTGATTCTCGATACAACGAGGGAGCCTGAGGGGGATGGTCTAGAACTCCTCGACTGGCGTGCCCAAACAACTGGGACGGCACTTCTTCCGCGTCTACCTGATCTGGTGAGTGCCGTTCGGCCACCGTCACAGCTGGTCATCTGAAAAATGCCACTATTTTTGCTGTTTATAACACCCCTTTAGTTTGGCAACTTCCTCGATTTTGTCGTGTTTTCTGGCCATATCTTGATCGTATGGGAACACTGCGTAAGCGTCTTCCCAGTCCCACATATTCCTGAGGATGGCCAGGTGGTCGTGGAGCACAGACGCGTGTTCATGTTCCAAGAGGCAGTCAGCCGACCAGTTGGGTTTACGACGTGTGTTACACAGCGCGTCGAGTCTCCCTGCCTCGACCCAAATATCAGGGTCAACCAGGCTGCAAATTGGGACATGGATTGCGATCACGATGGGCAAGGAGAACACTATGCATCGGTCACGTTTGGTTCGGCCACGCTGACTATTGCGGCGCGGTCGAGGAGGCGACCCGAGAGCGTGTCCATGGTGATGTTGGTGCCGCTCTTCGATGAGGGCATCCATATAGAAAAGGATGACATCAACAGCTTCCCGTATCGGTTGACGTATCTCTCTCCACATACGCCAACGCCATGGCGGTCATCTGGAATCGAAAGCGGTGAAGATGTGGTTGTACGCGATCCAGTGAGACGTGCTTGTACCGCGCTTTGTCTTGGTTCGTCTGGAAGGGGCATATACGTTGTCGGAAGGGAGCTTCGCCTTGTGAGCCCAGGGTTACTCGTCCTTCCTCCGTACGATATGCAAATTGGGCCGGTATTTGAGGTGGGGAGCGCTTTATATGTGGTAGATCCGCATCGGAAGCGGGATTTGGACCGGTTGTACTGGTCCGAGGAGATTAATGCGAGCCATGGTGTGGACGAAGCGAGTGCGAGCGGAGACAAGGTGGACTTTGACGAGGGTATGGGACGGTTCGTCGTGGCAAAGGAACACGGCGGTTTCGAGGTCGTGCAACTGGATTAAGCGATATGGTGAAAGGGTGAGGGATGTGCCAGTGCAAGCCGCTTCGGAATGGAGTTTCTTTGCGGCGTGGTGCCGAGGATATTGTGTATGATTAGCTTCTTGCCAGTTCGAGGGATGAGAGCGGTTCTGACTCGGACTGAATGATTTCGGAATTTGCTAACGTAGGGATATGCTAATAATTTGCTTTGTTCTTGGATATCGATATGAAACTCAGTTCAATACGCTCACCTTTTCCCCCTGTTTCAAGCCTACCTTTGTTTTGAACAGGATGTATCATTCGGGGTGGGATCTTGACATCAGATCTCATTCCATGCATAATTGCGTCGGCTCCCGGGCAATTATTATATCGTTATCCGGCCCTTCCTTTGGTTATAACCGTATCAAATTGACTGATAGACACAAGATAAAAAAAGAGCATCTCGATCGCTCCAGAACTGCTAATGAGGGGTTCCTGTCAAAATCATTGCTACGATCACGCACCATTATGCTGGAGATGATGGCGCGATCCAGACCGAATCCGTAAGTTTGACATGTTCCAGAATTTGATATCATGATGCATTATATGTGCATGATACATAAACGCAACCGCGGATGCAATTTGTCTCGAGTCCGGTCATGGTGTGGTAAGATCGACACAAAAGAAGGGTGTGGGGGAAATCTGCTTATTGATAATATCTATCAAATTCGCTCAGATGCCACATTGGATGCGATGAGACATCGTTACTGGTCAACACGAGCAGTCGAGAGGCTCTGAGGCTGTCGAGTTCCCCTGTAAGAATTAACAGTACATGATTTTGGCAGGCTGTGACGGACCCATGGATCGATTTTGCTACAACATCAACGCGGCGTGTTTCATCTGTGAAAGCTAATGAATGTCGCCTGTCACGGCAAGATGGCCGAGCGGTCTAAGGCGCTGGAATCAGGTTGGTGTGCCTATCCAGTCCGAAAGGGCACGAGTTCGAATCTCGTTCTTGTCAAATTGTTTTGCTCTTTGCTATATCCCTCAAGTTTGCCGTGAATTTGCCTGTAAATCTGCAATTTCAAGGCAGAATCATTAATATTGGGTGGATAGACTTGATTTTCAGGGTTAAAGCACTCATATCTGAAGTATACATTTTTGATTGGGATGCTCTTTCTGGTCAGCGAGACATTTCCGAGATGAGTTCAGTGAGTGTACTCATATTCACCAGGGGACGATCATGATAACAACTCCAAGCTGTTGGCTCTCGTACGTAGACAATGCTAAGAGAATTTCCAGGTGGTCGCTGCACCTGTCGTTCACTGCCGAAGATCTTGGTCGAAGGTACCGTGCCTTTTGGCTCATTTGGGTAACTTGAACTTGCTCAGAGTCTGTGGCGTCTACGCTCTATGGCTGCAGCGGTTTCGCGCATGTTTGTCGGGCACGACCATCGATTGTATTCGAATGCTTTAAGAGGGACGGAAGAGTCAGAGAAAGACCGTGACATCGCTTACTTTGTACGTCCCCAGTCTCTCCCACGGCTGCTACTCACCTTGGACTCGGAGTCACCGTGATAGTTAGAGCGCGGCAATATTTACTAATTACATTGACCGGAGAAATGGTAAGTTCTGCGGCCCTGCTCGTGTTATTCTCCAGTTCCGTTGATTCATAGTCCAGTAGCTCTGCATACACACTTTCACTTGTCGTCGAAAGGCTGCCAGTGGGTGAGACGTTTTGCATCCGAGTCACGGCATGTTCTGCTGGCATGTCACTCCAGATGGGCATTAGAGGGACCATGGTATCTATATAATGGCGAGTAGCGAACTTTCATAGCTTGATTGTGCCTTCCGAGCCCTCTTTTCCCGACCACGGTTTAGATGTCTGAGAATCAAGTGCTCCCGCAAAGTGTGGGATATGGGGTCGGTACGTGCGCATCCATTCATTCACTGCATTTCATGAGTACCAACCGAGCACGCGTCGTTAGTGATCGGTAAGCATACGTCCGACGTTTGAACCATCGTTGGCTGCTTCATGTAGTTTTCAATGCTAGGGATTGGGCTATTCTTCAGTGCTTTCATGATTGGATTGACTGGACTTTCGCCCCGGAATTCGGAGGAATTCACCTCGGCCTCGCGGTCAATCAAGCCAGGTCTTATTGCATCTGGTATTGTATCCGCTTGGACCTGGGCCGCCACCTTTGTAGGTTGTTTCTATTGGCGTATCCGATCTTGATTGATTCCGGCCATCGTTAGCTTCAGTCAAGCGCAATCGCTTATAGATATGGTATAGCCGGATCGTGGTGGCACCCTGCAGGTGCCACAGTACAGATCTTGTTGTTCGCCCAGCTGGCTGCGAAGCTCAAGTTGAACGCACCATACGCTCATACCTGGCTAGAGATCGTCGCGACACGGTGGGGAACTTTCGCCCACTTGGTATTCATCATCAGGGATTCATCAGGAGCGTGATAACCCCATCTATAGCGTTGCAAGGGTTTATAATCGATTTCCTACTTTTTAAAATTTGGATTATAAGGGATTATAATGGATTAGCACGCTCCTGATTTTTCCGTGATGATGTTCTTCGGGCTGGCTACCAACATAATCGTATCTTCTATGCTCGTTCTCGGCGGGTCAGCAACTGTGACAAGTCTGACCGGAATGAACACCATCGCTGCGTGCTTCTTGATCCCGCTTGGCGTCGCAATTTACGTCGTAGTTGGTGGCATGCGGTCAACACTGCTTTGCGACTAGTTCGTGTTTCCACCCTTCGGACTACCCGTTTCCCTCACCCATTCCTGATCTCTAGTACGCACACAACCGTTCTTTTTGCCATTATTATGATATTTGTCTTCACAGTATATGCAACTTCTGGGTATATTGGTTCGATCAGCAAGATGCACAAGCTTCTTTCGATAGGCGCACAGATCATGCCGGTTTCTGGGAATGAACGCGGATCCTACCTCACATTGCGTTCTCTGGATGGGCTGATATTCGGTGTGATCAACCTCATCGGGAACTTTGCTACTGTCTTTCAGGACCAGGCATATTGGCAACGCGCCATTGCTAGTCGACCGGCTACGACCGTCAAGGCATACCTGATCGGAGGGCTTGCCTGGTTTGCAGTTCCGTTTACAGTTTCCATGTCGCTTGGTTTGGCTGCTGTGGCACTAATGGCGGTTCCTGCACCATCATCTCCGACTCAATCACCGAGTGAAGAAGGGTTCGTGTCTTTACTTCCACCCCTCACAGCAGCGGAAATCTCAGCAGGGTTACCTGCTCCCTTCGCCGCTGCAGTCCTTTTGGGACAAAGTGGTGCAGCAGCATTGCTGGTCGTCTTGTTCTTGGCTGTGACAAGCGCTACCAGTGCTGAACTGATTGCTGTCTCGTCGATCTTGACTTATGATGTCTATGTGGTAAGATGGCCTATGCGCGCCGATGCAGAAAATGATTTATCCCGTCAACAGAGGTACATCAATCCACAGGCAACAGAGCAACAAATTTTGCGAATGAGTCATCTTGGCGTACGGGATTTTCTTGAGCTCTTTGGCCAATGCATCCCTGAGTGACGTCCTCATAGGTCGCGATTTTTGCCCTTGTCATGGGCATCGCTGGTACGATATTCTACTATATCGGGGTATCGATGGGCTGGCTCTACGTATGTCAAACTTGGGTTGCTAGCGCCAGTTGAGTCTCTGATTGTCGCTTAGACCTTTATGGGCGTCATCCTCGGTTCAGGTGTCGTTCCCATTGTACTCTGCATCACCTGGGGAAAAGCCAATCGCATGGGATGCATAGTTGGTGCGTTGATTGGGTTGGTTGCCGGTGTTGCTGCCTGGTTAGGAATTACATCTAGCTTGAACGGGGGTGTCATTGACATCACTGTAAGTTATCTCGGTTCGTGTGAGTGCTGTGCTGATGCTTGGATTTCACTCCAATTAGACAAGTGGAGGTGCGATCGCGATGTATGCATAGCGGGGTCTGGCCACGACTAAGAATGTGCTATTTGGCAGGTAACTATGAGATGCTTGGAGGGAATTTGGTTTCGATTGCAGTAGGCGGCATTGTCTCTGTGACTTTCTCTTTGATCGTACGTAAATCCTTTTTTTCTGGAGTCAGATGTGATGAACCCCATCAAACGACTTACAGCGGCCAGATAACTTTGACTTTACCGAAACTAGGGCCATCAATGCGCCGGTTGGGAAACAGGTTGTTCGAGACTCGGAAAACGCGGATATCGAGAAACACAACGCTATAGCCTCAGTCGTATCTGACTTGAACTGCACCTGGCTTGATCCGGGACTCGATCCTGGGAATCTCAAGAAGGCTTTCCGATTTGCTCTGTGGTCGTCGGTGATAATGGTACAGCTTTTTCCCCCGATCTGGCTTGACATATTTAATCAAATTTGACAGACACTGGTGCTTCTGATCCTCATCCCGCTTCCTTTGTTTGGCGCATCCACCGTATTTAGCATCGTAGGCTTCTCTGTCTGGATAGTAATTGGTATTTTGTGGGCATTTTGTTCGGCATTTGTTGTGGTGTTGTACCCTCTATGGGAAAGCAGGGCGGCTTTGGTGATGATCCTCAAGGGCATGACCAAGGTAAGGGAAACTACTTCTACCCTGGGTCGTGAAATATAATTCGGGTACTCTGCCTTAGCTGACACCTTTTCTTTTTATAGGACGTGTTTGCACCTGGGTCCGGCACGTATATCGCACCTAATATGCACACCAAGGCGAGCGGTGACTGACAGTCTCGCGAATGACGAACGACTATCTGATGTCGAGGTCCGACACATGGAACAAACGAAACTTGTAATCTCAATCTCTGTGGCCAGAGGATTGATTAGCGTCGCGTAACACCGAATCAAGTTGTGGTTTTGTTTTTAGACTCGCAGGGTGTTCCCCAGAGTGATTGTCAAGATGACGTTCTCGTCCGTTCATCCTGAGTATATGTGGGAAACCTGATCGAACCTAGACTACTCTCAAATACTGATGATCACTGCATCAAAAAGCTCGATAATTATACACAACACTTCCGGCGGTCATCGACCACAGTGCGTAATTGTCATCCTTACACCCACACGTCATGCAGTGCTCGGTACATTTTCCCGCGTATCAGACGGAACATATGCCCCCGACCCGGGTGAGTACGCGTCCTGGGAAATACGGTGAGCAAGCAAAGTTACTTTCATGAAAACAGGGTTGGCTACCTTGATGATGCCCTTGAGGATCATCAGCAGTGCCTCCCTGCTTTCCCACAAAGGATACAGGACCACTGCAAACGCTGAACAAAATGCCCATAGAATGCCTACAATGACCCAGACGGAGAACCCAGCAACGCTGTACACGGTAGAAGCACCAAACAAAGGGAGGGGTATGAGGATCATGAAAACCAGCGTCTGCCAAACAAAAAGGGCGAGATAAGTGTTTCGCAAGGCACATCACACGCGACGTTAGGGACAGGGAAAGGCATCCATACCATGATCACGGAAGACCATACAGCGAATCGGAATGCCTTCTTGAGACCCACAGGATTGAGTCCGGTATCAGGTTCTACGCCGTCTTCCGAGTCGCTTTTGACAGAGACTGGTATATCTCTATCCTTTTTCTCTGGGTTCATATCGTCAGCATAATGGTTAGTTTTCCTGACTGTAACTGGCGCGTTGATGGCCCTTGTCTGTGCAAAGTCGTATTTATCCGGCCACTGTCAGTAGTACGAGGGTCAGTATTGCCACATGAAATCAGGGATGACATACAATCAGAGATACGACCACAGAGACAATACCACCTGTCGCAATGGATACAAGGTTTCCTCCGAGCATCTCGTAGTTACCTGACCAAGGAGTATCAGTATATACCTGGCCTACTATGAGTGTGCCCTGGTCGCACCTCCACTCGTCTTATATAGGGAAAAGAAAGGGAAACGTAAGTGGAGGGTTCATATGATGAAACCGAAAAGACATACAGTGACATTGATAACACCATCATTCAGCCCGGACGTGATAGCGAGCCACGCAGCGACACCGGCGGCAAAACCACCCACCGCCCCGCCAACACACCCCATACGGTTGGCTTTGCTCCATGTAATGCTTAAAGCAATGGGAACGACACCTGAACCGAGAATAACGCCCATGAATGTCTAGTTCGCAGTCAGTGTAACATTCTTGCAATAGCTGTACGAACTCAACGCACATAGAGCCAACCCATCGAGATCCCAATGTAATAAAAGATTGTACCGGCGATGCCCATTACGAGTGCGAAAAACACGACCTATGAGGACATCGTCGGAAAACGTGACGACCCTGAAAAAAAGGAAGCCATACACCGAGGTGACTCATTCGCAAAACTTGTTGCTCTGTCGCTCGAGGGTTGAAGTACCTCTATTGAAAGCATGATCGCTTCAATGGCGGCAACTCAAAATAAGGAATTTACCACATAGACATCATAGGTCAAAATCGACGAGACAGCAATGAGTTCGGCACTCGTAGCGCTCGTCACGGCCAAAAACAAGACGACTAGCAATGCCGCTGCACCGCTTTGGCCCAAGAGTCCCGCAGCAGCAAATGAGGCGGGTAATCCGGCAGAGATTTCGTCTTGTGAGAGGGGCTCGAGCAGAGGCACAAACCCGACCGCAGTTGGTACTTGGGTTGGTGAGGAAGACGAAGGGACCGCTACAAGTGCTACGGCAGCCAGGCCAAGGGTCGTGGAGAATGTAAAAGGAACTGCAAACCATGCCAGACCTCCAATCAGATATGCCTTGACGGTCGTGGCCGGTCGACTAGCAATGGCACGTTGCCAGTATGCTTGGTCTTGAAACACGGTCGCAAAGTTTCCGATAAGGTTTATGACGCCGAATATCAATCCGTTTAAAGAGCGCAGCGTGAGGTAGGATCCTTGTGCGTTCCCAGAAACTGGCATGATCTGCGTAGCCTTCGAAAGAAGCTCGTGCATCTTGCTGATTGAGCCGATATATCCGGAAGTTGCATATACTGTGAAGATGAATGTCAGAATGATGGCAAAAAGAACAGTTGTATGTGTACTAGAAGTCAGGAATGGGTGAGTGGAACTGACAGTCCAAAGGGTGGAAACACGAACTAGTCGCAAAGCAGTGTTGACCGCATACCGCCAACCACGACATAAATTGCGACGCCGAGTGGGATTAAGAAGCACGCAGCGATGGTGTTCATTCCGGTCAGACTTGTCACAGTTGCTGACCCGCCGAGAACGAGCATAGAAGATACGATTATGTTGGTGGCCAGCCCGAAGAACATGAATACCAAGTGGGCGAGAGTTCCCCACCGTGTCGCGACGATCTCTAGCCAGGTATGAGCGTATGGTGCATTTAACTTGAGCTTTGCAGCCAGTTGGGCAAACAGCAGGATCTGTACTGTGGCACCTGCGGCGTACCACCACGGTCCAGATATACCGTATCTATAAGCAACGGCACTTGATTGGAGCTGAAAAAGAGTCAGAAACCAACTTCCATGAACTACAACATGTAACCCTACCAGTGTGGCGGCCCAGGTCCAAGCGGAGACAATGCCAGACGCGATAAGACCTGGCTTGACTGAGCGGGAGGCGGAAGTGAACTCCTCCGAATCCCGAGGCGAGACTCCAGTATACCTCGCCTGAATTGCTGTCAAGCCGAGCATAAAAGCGCTGAAAAACAGCCCAATTCCTATCGTGTTGCAGGGAAAACGAAACCATTTGAAACGGTTGAATACCAGTGCAGTAAACTTCGCTTACCGACGACTGGCAAAACGCACTTTATTAGATAGCGTTTATGTAGTACGAGAGAATGAAACACACTTACCGACACCATACCCTGCGCCTTGCGGAAGCACTTGACTCTCGGACATGTTACAGAGGGAGAGAGTTGGTCAAACGTGAGACGGCCGGGCGGAACGGGTTCCCAGTTCACGGTTATATAAGAGTGAGATAATCCGAACTAGTCCTTATCAGTGACGTTTCGGAGACTTGCATCGCCCCGAACTACAAAGATAAGCACCAGACGCAGAAAGTGCATCGACAAGCGGTATTAAACCGATAAGTGTAAGTGAACATCCGGTCAAAACAATGCGTGCCATCCCATGGGAACACAGATAAATTAAAGTTGGTGTCAACCAGGCACAAATATTGCGACAATGTTGAAATGGCACTAGTAGACGCACCTGTTTCGTTCGGGCGTACGACGTCTACCTGAATTATTAAGGTATTTTTTCAAAGGAACACTCTGGAAGACGGTTTGCTGCTTAATTAGACGAAACGTTACTTGATGTTGACTCAGAGTTACAACGTTCGAGAGGAACTACGAAGTTGCCATGGATCAAGCTTGACCGCTTTAGTCTGCCAGCCTGAGCTACTAGTGCCAGGTTTTTTGCCGTCATGAGAATACAAAGACTCATAAGGACACTCGGACCGTCTGCACCGACTCTGCGGACCCGTGGAAAAACTGCTACGTTATCTTTGACATGGGTTCGGACGCACCAACATGATGTGATGCTCTCATGCTCAGGCCTGCAGGCTGTTCCCTGACAGCTTTCAAGTACATTGCAACGAGGCGGAATCATGGGTCTCCGAGCATTCGGCCGGTGGCCCGGCGCCCGGAACGTTTAAATTGCAGGGAGGTACTACTTCAGCCTGAGGGATCTTTTTTAGAAGCAGACTGGAGAGTTAAAACGTCAATGTCAAGGCTACGTACGTCGTGATACCAGCTCAGCACACCTATAACGAATCAGAGAGCTTTGGGTTCGTACCGCCTCTATCACCGTGATGACCGATTGAATGTTGGTTATGTAGCCCTTTGCCGTTTCATGATTACGGTTTCAATGAGACATGTCGCTCCTGATGCTGGTCCAGTGAGTCTACAATTCTTTCTGCTTCTGTTCTGAGTCATACCAATTTGAGTACTACCACATATCACTTCTTTAGTTCCAGAACGACGCGGCGAAGATCGAATCTTACTACCCATCATACCGAGTGAGATATACATCTACATACTAGAGTATCTTGCTCCACCAGCTGGGCGTCTATCCTCAGAGGAACTCTGGATATTCGCCAGGCTCTCTGGCGTCTGCAGGTTCTTTGCCAACATTTGCCTTCCTCGCGTATTCGAACAGGTCGAGTTTTCTGGCGCTACACCCTGCTTCGACCGTCACGGTTACTATTCACCCGTCACCTTTTACAACGAATCGGCTCACAAGACGTCGCGCGAGGCCGTGTTATGCGCGCAGATCACTGAAAATTAGCCTCTCGCGCTCTCCCTTGCCAAACGAGTGAGGTCATGCCATTGCGTCAACTGGAGGTTCTATGGGTTCAAGTACATCACTGGGGTGCAATGCATGTCGAACATACATGAGCTCAAATTCTCGAGTACCCCTGTGGATATGGGTCATTGGTGTGTAATCGCATCTCTGAAACCCCTCGAGGAATTATCCTTCCATCGCTGCCAGTTTCTACGAGGCGATATAGACGCCAAGCCCAAGGAGATCAAGGCCAAAGTTTCTCGCCTTCAAGTAACTGAATGCAGGAACCATCACCGACTCATCGCAGCCATTGATTACTCTTGTCTACACACTCTTACCATAGATTTCACGCCTCTCCGTCAAATCGACTGGCCCCCCCAATCTCCTCTGACAGAGCTCGACGTCCATGGATTTGCATCATTGTCAGGTGTGAGAGATTTGGATGCTTTCTTGAAGGATGCTGATCAGTTGCGGCATTGTCATTCACGATGCATTTCGGATCGCCACAAGAAGCCAGTCGATTCATCTTTGAAGCTCCTGTATGGGGAAACCTACATCTCCTTCGCTCGCTCACACTCCGAATTTCTTTTTGTTCCCATTCGACGGTAAGTCGACTGATTTCATGATCATGGTACCATCATTTCCCGACCCTTCTAGGGAATTTCCAC
>JBBPUM010000478.1:0-16190 GCA_038094695.1 Chiua aff. virens | reverse complement strand
GAGTGAGGGTAACGGCGGTACTAAGTCGCATGGTCATAAGGACTGACGTCGAGAGTGTCAACGGCTTTATATTGAAAGAAAAACACACTACCCAAACAGCATAGTAGTACATCTCCTAGACCTACAGGAGAACTGCAACGACATCATGGCACAAGAATGAAAGCATCTTCACGCAAAGAAGGGAATCAATCACCCTTACGCTTTCCCTGTCGCGGCGGAAACTGGACTCGCCCTCGGGGGCCTCTTGAGAGCTTTTGAGACGGAATCTGCGCAGACACAGCGACTGCTTCCCTCTGCCTCATCGCATCTTGAAAAATTTCCCCCCACCCATCAAGTTTCCGTGGCACACTTCCTTTTATGAAGTACCACCAACCAGGAATCGGTCGTAAGGTATCCCTAGGAACCATTGTGGAAGAGATATGCGAACCAATTGACCCCGCAATAAACATCGTGTCGAATGTCTCTCCATGATCGTCGAGCTTGACATCGACATATGTATATCCAAATGGAATACGGTCGAGAAGGATCTTTGGATAGGGGAAGCCGTCCAGTATCAGATATGGAAAAGTATCCGGAGTCACTGGGAGGAGGTGGGTTGCAACGAATCGAGACGTGCTGAGGTACTGAGGGTTTAAGCTTTTCGCACCCCGATTGAAGGCATTTCCTTGCCACTGGCCTAGCTGATCAAAAACACAGAACGCCGTAATCCACCCAGAAAGACTAAGGGGTGAATAATCCTCTCCACCAGTGGATTGCGCGACCTTATTCCAGAAGTCCAGATTTTCTTGGGAAGTAGGGTCGTCGTAGGCGGCAACGAAGCGAGATATGATGGGTCGGAGGAGATGATACCACGCAATGGTCTGGATCCCATACTTTTTGAGGCGCCCCAAGCGACACAGAATATCTTCCCAATCTTTCTTTTCTCCCTCCAGCGTCACCTTGGGAAGGCCACACCCCCCTCTAAGTGTGTAGTTAAGATATTCTTTCATGGACCCCATCATCACGATTGCCAAGGTGCCCATATCTGTAGCAGTAGTGGTGGTAAACTCGGCATCATCCACTCCCGTAGAGATTCATCGACGATATGTTTTTGCATAAGTTCCGTCATCTGAGGTGCCATAAGATCAGGTTTCAGAGTGTAGCGGTTTGCAAGCGGATCAATGATGGCAAGTTCCCGTTTCCCTTCGTGGGCAACGAAAACGCTGCGAAGCGCTTCCGCATTGGCATTGACAAAGAAGCTGAATTGTGTCAGAATTGCAAGCCAGACATCGTCAGGTCGAATGATGAGTGGGTGGTGATTGTTATACGCCTCGACAACCGTGTTGACAAATCCGTTCCTTCGTGGAATAAGGTCTCGCAAGGCACCTGGACCGGCTGGGAGAGATGTATGCAGAAGCTCGGCGCACACATGTTCCTTTCCTACGACAGCACGGAGGAATGCAAGGGAAGGGTCAGCTCCCACACCAGCGTCAAACCCGGCGTCCTTTCCAAGCGATTCAACCCTATGGGGTGCAGGGTAGAATGTGACCGAGCTCGGTGGTGACCCACAGAACTTTTGGGGAGTCTGGTTAGTAAACAACTAGGAAACCTTGACTGCGTGCTCACTTTATTGCCACTTGTAATCTGATTCATAGTAGTATCCTGCTCACAGAGGCGAGGACCTGAACTTGGAGAGAAGACGCACGACTCACCTTTGAATTTGAGTTCTAATATAATGGGCCATCACGAGGCAGGGCAACTGAACCAAACAGCCGCAAGTGGTTTCCAATTGAAAAAGCAACGCGTTGCCCAGCATGACCAGGGGAACTATACCAAACAGCAGTAACATTGCGGCTTCCAATCGAAAAATAACGCACTTTCCGGTGTTGTCCGCATGCTGGCAATTACATGAATCTGAGCCAACTTTGAATCCGACAAGGAAACGGCCACCTCGACGTCGTAAATGCGAGCGTGATATAGGGTGGCTGTGGCAAGAAGTTTTCCGATGTTACTCCCTGCAGGCGCCGCTGCCTTGATCTTCCCCGTTTGTCTTTTTTCCCAGATTGATCATTACGTCGACTCAGCTCCCTCGCCTCTTTGTCTGTCGATCTTCGAGCATTGTTTCAGACTCTCCACAATGTCGGATGTTTGACTCGTCATGGTCATAGCGTCGATATCCACTAGCCACTCCGCACAGCCTAAGTAATCGATCTCGCGCCTGCATGTTGGCGGTCCAGGTATGCTGTCATCCCGACTGGTTCACTATCACGTCCATTGTCGGTTGCGCTCGTGATTGCAAACCTCCTTTCATTCCCTGCTTTCACGTATGAAGCGATTCCGTGGACGATGTACGTTCCTCCCTTGTAGTCTACTTGTATGTAATATAGCATTTGAATTGTATTTCTGCTTTTTGGAGGGTAGGTGGACGAAAGCGGAGTGTTACTTACACCAGCTGGACGTTCAAGTTTCCCTGAGACGTTCGTTCATGTTGATATATTGCACAGCTTGACAAGTTTGCACGACGCGATACCGAGACAATAAATAACGATCATGAGTACTACACGGACCTCGCATGTTAGGCTGTGAAATGAAAATACCAGTCAGAAAACGATATCCTCGGCCAAAGTGAAGTAGAAGGGGACCTAGCAAGAGGTGATAGTTTTGCACTAATCTCATTCCCTACCAGGAAAGGACCTTCGCTTTGACCAAATTAGTCACCGTCACGATATTTTTCTTGTTCTGTCCGACGCCCGACTGCGTAATAACCTCCTTTGACAAGCCAAGCTGAGTGACACACAGTACCCTTTGGCTCCTCGAGCTCTTCCCCTGACCAGCCGGATCAATTTCCATCGTTCCTTCATCCCACATCTCCGATGGACGAGCTACCTGAACTAGATAGTCGGCCGATAAGGAATCCATGATCGACTTGGTGAGCTGCCCCACAGTCCTAAGGATTAAGGATATCCGACCGCGGAACTTCGATGTGATCAAATCTTTCGCAGCGGACGTGGAAGAAGCACAGCCAGCGGTGACGATAATGTCAGAGAGTCCATCTATTGTAGGGGCGATAAAGATCTCCGGATTGCTTGAACAGGTCGTCGAGTTGGAGGCATAGGTAAGAGATCGCCAGCGGCCGGATATTGTTTGCGACTCTGGACCATCCGTCAGCAGAATAATTAACGGGCATTGCGGACTAGTTCTCACCTAATTTTCGAACTACGTTATATAGCTCACGAATGAGTCTGTTGGGTCCACTATCGATGGACCATGAGGAAATAATGGCATAGAGGTGATAGATGAGGTAGGCACGAAGTGCTATAGGAAGACACGCGACTATCTCATCGCGTGAGCTGCTCCGCAACCGGTTCACCAAGGGCTGGCCGATAGAATCTGCGACCCTTTTCGTAATGGAAAGCTGTTCCTCTGTCGGGTCCGTGCGGGGCTGGAAATTGTGAATGACGCGGTCTGCAATGAAAGTGGAACTCCACTGAATGCTCTCGTTGACTGTTTGCAGTGTCTCGATAATGGACATCTCTGTGCGCCCGTCTGCCTGGGTGACGAAGTTTTGCACGGGGAATAGAGTACGTTGACTTTCTTGAGCTATCGACTTGAGTTGCCTGAATTGTTCATCGTACCAATTGCGAACCGAGATGGATTGAGATTGGGAGAAGTGGAGCTCTTCACGCACGGCGATGAGCTCCTCCGAGTCACGACGACGCTGTTCGAGCTCCTTATGCGCAGCGGCAAGCTCCTCTGCCTTTGATGCATCAGCACGTTTCCAGTGGTCCACTTCGGCAGTCAGGGCATCAATTTTATGGTCCTTTGCTTCGTTGGAGGACTTAAAGTTCTCCAGTTCATCCTGTGTCGAAGCTAGTTTGCGCGACTGTGCGTCGTAGCTATCCTGAAGTGTTGCAAGTTTAGTCTTGAGCTCCTGCGAGGCCTTCTCGAGATTGACCATTCCTTCATCTGATGAATTTGCGTGTCAGAAAACTGGCGCTAACATGGTGAGTCAAATGGCGCAGCTGAAGCCCACGCACTTCCTTCTCTGAAATCCACGCTCTGTGGGTCCGTTGGCACTGGCTGCAATCGAGGCAATGAGATCAATATCGAGATTGGTACTGCAGATACACTGACATTGAGGAGATAGCCAGAAGGGAGAATATGGCCAAGGTTCTGAGAAAAGACGGTCCTGCCGAGACCAATTGCAATGTTGTACTCTCCAGAAATCGCCATTGTCCAGACTTTGTCATCATAGTAAATATCAGACCTGATTTTCGTGAGCGTTTGTGTATCACAGAAAGCTATTGATGAGTCGGCCACGGTTGCGATAAATCGATGGTTACTTGGCAGAGCGATACAACTCCATTTCTGGGCGCCATCTGTGCGTATAGACCATACTGATACCGTTTCTCTGGTTGATACGTCAAGATAATGAATTTTTCCATCAAGAGAAATAGCATAGAGGCATGTTTGTTGATACCACACAAGGGACTGGTTGAAAAGTGAGCCAACTTTGACTTTGAATTCAACGAGGAGGTGGCCATTCCCGCTGCTATAGACACGAACAACGTCCGGATTCCAATTTGCCGTAGCAAGAAGGCTTCCGTCGGGTGAGAATTTGACTGCAGCCACTTCGTTCTTTTGCTGCAGCGTGAGTAGCTGCTCGCCTGTGTTACGCGTCCAAATGCAGACAGTCTTGTCGCGCGATCCACTTGCGACTTTGATCCCGTCCGGAGAGATGTCCACCGCATACACTGAGCCCGTATGTCCCGTCATTGTGCTCTCCCTCTCGTGGCTCTCTGCACTCCACACCGACACTCCCCGACCTGACCCGCTCACGATCCACTTCTCGTCTTTCGAAACGACCATGTTGTGGACCCACCCCCCTGCATCCATTGGCCTTCCGACTTCCTGGCCATTCTCCAGTTGCCATCGTCGTATTCTTCCTTCCCGCCCTCCACTCAAAATATATTTTCCCTCCTTGAGGAACACGACCGAGTATATGTCGTCGATTCCATCAATTCTGACTATGGATTTCCTCTCTTGATCTTCAACTGGAGTTTCTCCCGCTCGCTCGGCATCACGGGATGTGGAGTTACCATCATTCGACCCTTGAATTTCCGTCAACACCCTAGTTTCACTGCTCTCATCCACCGACTGAGACTTACTGTCCTTCGGCGTTCCGAGTAATTTGCGAAACATTTTGGTTGAAAGATGTGGTAGAAAGAGCCTGAGGATATTTATGTGATGTGCGTGGCTTCTATGAGACACTGTTAGTAGTGCCTCCTTGTCGGAACCCATCAGCTTACTAATGCTCCATTCCTGTGCCACTCCAGTGACTCCACCAAGGTCTTCTACAGCAACGAGCTGCAGTAGGGAGGTTTCCCAAGACTTGTTGTCCACCATGTCCGACACAAACTCTCAGCCTTCAGGAGTCCAGATCCAGGGTTCAATACTCACTACTGTCCTCTATGGCATCAACATGGTTCTCTACGTCATGTGCACCTGTTCTCTCTGGGTCCGAATTCGTTCCGGTGAGGATGGTCACAAGAAGAATTGGTTTTTCCTCGTCTATGTCAATGTCATATTTGCTCTCAGTACCCTCTACGTGATTGCGAACATACTGACTCAGCTTGAACTTATAAGCGATTATGTGAATTCGTATTTCGCTGCTGGTAGTGGTACCTTGGCATCTACAGTTGCTGTTGCCTCGTTCCTTGCTTCAAATTTATTCATAGATGCTCTCATGGTGAGTTTCAACACACTTAAGTTTCAGCATGCTTGACGACTCCTTTCCAAGGTATGGCGCTGTATCGTTCTGCATAGAGATAGCAAGTTCCAAGCTGCGGTGACAAGCTTCATGGTACCCGTATCAGCTGGCAAGCATCCTCTCTCTGTTATCAGATAGTCCGCTCTGACTTGCTTACTTAGTTACCGGCGCCTTCTGGCTTGCCGTGGTCGTGGTCTCTTCAAGTATACTACCCGCCAGCGATATTAGCAGGGTGTATTCGGAATCCTTCTTTTCCATTTATCTCATTGTCACCTCCGCTTCTAATACTGTCATCTCTATTCTGATTGTCTTCCGCCTACTTCATCACCGGGCATGCATCGCGAACATTCTAGGTCCTGCGTACAGGATACTTTACGCCACTGGGTTTACGGAAATGATAATCGAAAGTGCTGCTATATACCCATTATACTCTTGGCTATGCTTCGTTTCGTCATTTCTTGGTTACCCGTTTTACGAGGTATTCATCCAAACGCTAGGCGAGCTACAGGTGACTTGTTCTTTCATTCACCGTTTCATCAACTGATTAATCACCTCAATTGTACACAGGTCCTCGTAGCTCTTCTCATCATTTATCGTGTCTCCGAGGGCAAAGCTTAGACAGGGGATATTGGTCACGCGCGGCGTAGTGGGATAAGGTGGACGAGAAATGCTGCAGTTTGATTCCTTGACGACAGCACGACTTCAATGATTTTCTGGTTAAACGATTCATTCAATCATTCTCTACCTCATCACAGGACCTTCGAATGCACTATACCAACATAGTTTTTGGTGTTCTGTCGTCTTTCTGATTACTGTTTGTTTTGATTGCGTGTAATATGATGGTAATGTTACATGCTGCAGGTTGTTGCGACACGAGAAGTGCAAGAGGAATTAAATCGGACAAAGTGAGTGAGATGGCGGTCGAGAATAACAATAGATTACGATTCCTACGCACAAACGATGCATGTAGCTACGTCGGCAGGCTGAGTGGGGCCTGTTATTATTTGGCCTAATGAAATGAATATCCAACACAGGTGAGTCACGGACCGCAAAGCAGAAGGGTAAGGGCATCGCGATGATGAATGCTAGAAACTTGTTAAATTAAAATCCGTGACATTCCCTTTTAAAATGTACTGGAAGCTGTTCGATCAAAGTAAACACAGTGCTACTCCTTGTTGACTTTCTGAAGACAGGAGCAACATGGCATGATTAACTGAATTGTATCTTGTCGCTCACGATAGGGCGAATTGTCATGCTTGAAAGTGTCTGAATATATTTTGTGGATTATGTGGCAATAGTGCAGTTAGGTTATCACAGGACTTGGGGACGGTATTATCACTCAAAGGCCACTGCCAAGAATAGTCAGAAGCTGACCAGAGCGGACGACGAATCAATGACCAGTGGTTAACTGCCCTCCCCGAGCCGGGCGTTGTGGTGGATGAGCACACGCGGACTGAGCTCCTCACCATGCCAGACTTTCTGACCTCTCCCAATCGCAATTCAATATATTTGTGGACTCCCAGAAAGTACACAACCTAGAAAAGAGTGACTTCCAAAGTACTCAGCCGATTTCGACACGGGAAAAGGAACTGCACAAGCTTCCGGAAACAAGATGGAACAGAGGAAACAGCTTAAGAAAGAGGTAACATCACCGTACATCGCATCCTTATAGCTCCACAGCGCCCCTCTCCCACCGCGCACGCAGCCTCGCTACCATTCCGATACCCGCGCACGCAACGCGCTCAAGCGCACCCTTCCCACCAGGAACACATACCTCTTTGTCTCCTTTGGAATCGATGCCTTCGTTGCTTCTGCCACTCATGTCGCCGCAAGCTAATTCGGGCTTCTTGCGAATCCGCAGTCCTTCCACTTTCGGACAGTGCGGCATCAGTGCGTCCGTCACAAGTGGTGGCTGAATGCGCCCTGGCTTCCGCGCCGATGTTGTGGGCGTATGAACGTGCGCAGTGAGGACGTGCGCGAGCTTGGACCGAGGAGATTCAGGTCCAGATCCAAGTTCAGGGTGAGATTCAGAGCTATAGCCGAGTTGTCCACCACACGTGGTCACAGTCGTGGAGGAGAGGGATACGTCAACCGTAACAGGTTGCAATGGGTGGTCAACAACGGGAATTGCCTTAGACCCGTTTGTCAAGGGTCGACGCGAGGATGGTTTGTGAGGTCGGGGCACGGTGCTAAACGCCTTGTGACGTATGGGTGATAGAGGTGGAGTTGGTGCAAGTGGGAGAGCAAAGACACCGTCGAGGACCAAGGTTGGGGGCGGGGATGCCACACGACTCAACGGCCGCTTGAAGTCAAGCGCGGGCTTTGGTTGGTCTGCAAGTTGCATGAGAGGGGCATCGTGTTGAGTTGGCATCGGGCATAGAGCGACCACGGGCGGACCGGAGCTGGGAAGCTTGACAACATAAGCGCTCTTGTGTCCATTGAAGTGATATATCGGAAGTGAGGTAGGTGATGCAATCGCCAGGCTAGTATCGGCGCTGAACGTCTGTTCCCATCCAAGGCCCGGATATACAGTCGGAACGAGTTGCGTCAGCGACAGCGTACGACTGACGTCTGCTTGACTCGATCCAAACGGCGTACTCGTGATGCCGGGTTCAAAAGCGTCACCTGAATAGCTAATATTGCGCACCAGGTTCAAAGCGGCTAGATCTGAGACACCGACCCAGGGACTATATTTCTCTCTGGGATCAACGTTCACATGGATATTCGTGGTGGTAACTTTCGTGGCCCGGGCCGCAAACTTGGAAGTCCGTTTGCTGAAGCATGGAGAATCGGCCACGAACGTGTCTGTACTTGCAGAACTCTCGTCCAAGGTGGCCACAGACAAGCGTTTCCTCAATCGGGGGCACACCTGCCCAAAACCTCTCCCAAACACCCCACTGCTCTGCGAAGGCGTCCAAAAAGAAACACTGCTAGACGAGTGTGATATGGACGATAGGACGGAGGGTGGTTTCTGATTTGGCATTGGCGTCTCATGTGCAGGAATAGGAGGATCCAGCGCCATTGGCTGGCGCCGGACAGACTCGGGAGAGACATAAGCCTCCGATGTGAAGGGTGACAGCTCGAGCAAGAGTTGACGCGATTTCATCCTCTCCACCAAAATCAGCGGTTTCGGTATGAACCTGCGAACCCGAGTCGGGGGTCGTCCGAGTGGTAGCTTCATGGGTAGACGTCGACTTGACTCGTCCTGGTTACAGGCACTCTTGTCGTGACTAATCCGAGCCATGCCTGGCCGGGGAGAATGAGGCGCAATGCGGCTTGAAGATGAGGACATATGCCAATGCTTCCCAAGGTGAAGGCGCCGGTGTGGATCCTGGAGCAGCTTGGCTTTGGCGATAGGTGGGTTCTTGATCCCTTGGTTAGACTTGATGATAGCCGTGGATGGACGTCGTTTGGTGTGGAGGCCTGTTACGACGAACATCACAATGGATATATGCAGGTACTGCATGTCATAGGCGGAAGGCAGCGATATACGAGGAAGAGCTTACCAGACGTATGATCTGTCAGACTGGAGGTTGAAATGGATTAGTGAGGAGCCGTTCTGGGACAAGGACGAGCCAGTGATACTGAGAGCTTATCATTAGGGAGGGGGCTGACGGTGAAGCCAGCATGTTCAAGGCCGAAAGCCACGTTAAATGGGGTTGAATCCTCGATATAGCCGCGCGGCTGACATGGAAGTTCGACACCGAGTCAAGGAAGTCAGCTCGAACATTCATCAAGGTTCAGCGAGTGAAATACAACTGAACTTGGCGGACTATAGCAGTCAGTAACGCAAGGCAAAGAAAAAACACACGAGCTTCGCTTGAGGTTACTTGCGCTATTAAGTTCCCACGGTTATCGACGTCCACACTCCCCAGCGACGGTACCGCCACTGCCACGGTGGTAAGTTAGTTCAGAGAGTTGCCTTTTATGAAGTTCCATCATTACTTACTACGTCCCGTTTGCAGACGAAGCATCGACGTTACTGACACAATTGATCCAAGTCGAAATTCTCCTCTAACATGTAAATCTCGGACATACTCCGAGTCGTGTAGATCCCGTTCCTGAATTTTACGACTTGCGTGTTTTCGTTTCTGTTCCTGATAACAGCAAGAGAATGGTAGCAGACTCATCGCTTTCTGGTCAATCTCATCCAGTACGCAATCACGGTGCTGGTACCATCTTATTGGGAATCACATGGAAAGAACAAGATAAAAGAGTGACCATGTTCAACTGTATACAGAATCTCGAGCCCAAGATTTTTAAAAGAACATTGCACTCGTTGTGAAGAAATGTAAACCTCAGTACTTAGTCTCAAACTGAAGCCTATAACACGCCAAGAAAGATAAAAGCGACATCTACTGCTAAATAAACTGTGAGCTTGGACCAGGTTTTGCATGGAGGGGACGCTCACCATTTTACAAAAGTATCTCACATCGTAAGCATCGCTCACTGAGCGGGAGGGTGCCCCTTGTGGGGATCTTTCTTATCCGTAGTATCACGCGTGGGGTGATGATGGTGGTGAGCGTCAGTGTCTTCAGCGGCGCGAACGGACGGATGTCCTTTGTGAGGACCCTTCTTAAGGTCGTCCGTTGTGTCGCGGGAAGGGTGGTGGTGATGATGGGCGTCTGTGTCCTCGGTTGCACGGACGGATGGGTGTCCCTTGTGGCCCTTCTTTTTGTCATCCGTCGTGTCACGAGAGGGGTGGTGGTGATGGTGAGCATCAGCGTCTTCAGTCGTGCGGACGGACGGGTGTCCCTTGTGAGGACCCTTCTTGTCATCCGTCGTGTCACGAGAAGGGCGGTGATGGTGGTGAGCGTCAGTGTCTTCGGTTGCACGGACGGATGGATGTCCCTTGTGAGGACCTTTCTTGTCATCCGGTGCGTCACGAGAAGGGTGGTGGTGGTGGTGAGCGTCGGTATCCTCGGCAGCACGAACGGACGGGTGTCCCTTGTGAGGACCCTTCTTGAGGTCGTCTGTCGTGTCGCGAGAAGGGTGGTGGTGATGATGAGCGTCCGCGTCCTCAGTTGCACGGACGGACGGATGTCCCTTGTGGGGGCCCTTCTTGTCATCCGCCGCGTCACGAGAAGGGTGGTGGTGGTGGTGAGCGTCGGTATCCTCGGCAGCACGGACGGATGGGTGTCCCTTGTGAGGACCCTTCTTGAAGTCGTCCGTCGTGTCACGAGAGGGGTGGTGGTGATGGTGAACGTCAGTGTCTCCAGCTGCACGGACATATGGGTGTCCCTTGTGGGGGCCCCTTTCGTCCCTTATCGCAGCGTCACGAGCTGCCATGTCCGGCACGACCGCCGCTGCAGCAATCCCG
This sequence comes from Chiua aff. virens, assembly GCA_038094695.1. NCBI lineage: Eukaryota > Fungi > Basidiomycota > Agaricomycetes > Boletales > Boletaceae > Chiua > Chiua aff. virens. The sequence continues at coordinate 5,121 of JBBPUM010000478.1, read as the reverse complement.
AGGAAGATGAACGGAACGAGAGACTTGGAGAAGTGCATGGTAAAAGAGAATGGCGAACTCGACAAAGAATCAAAGAACAGAGGGTTTTTTCGACGGAAGGCCCTGCTATTTTGCTCGTTGCGTTCTTCCCTTTATACATTCCAAACTGCAAAACAAGTAGCAAACGATGCGACAAAAATATCTGCGGCGTCAACCTTTGTATGAAAACCGCAGCAGCTGGAGTAAAGTAATCCCGAGTTTCATCGACACCATTGTTTTCACAAAAGTGCGCTATATCGACACTGGTTGCCGCTTTTCATTTACGGTGCTGAATTTGATGGTACCTGCAGGACGGAAGCAATTCACTCGAAGTGTGTTCGATTCTTTGGAGAATGATGACATAATTGTATGTTCTCCTATGATGCAGAACTGGAGGCCAGCGCTCACCAAGGAACGGAGGACACCTGAGACAGCTTTTCCGCCAGGGGGAGAGGTACATCCGGCTCAACTCCAGGGAGATATTGAGAGATGAATGAAGATCTGTACTGCCTAGGGGACGTTGTGGATTTGTCGAGTAAGCCCCGGACTGCGCATTATGAGGTTTACGCAACCTCCGAGATTGAAAGGGTTGCAGGTCCCTTGAGTCGGCCTCCTGAAACGCGAAGTGGAGCAAATGAGAGCTCGTAAGAATCATACTGAAATTTTGCAGATATCTGAAACTGGAATAACTTGCAAGTTGATGCATGATGAACCATCGATCGTTAGTCCAGAAACGTCACGGAAAGGTTGTGACATGAGACGGAGCAGTGTGGGAAGTTTAGAACGACAATCCTGCCAAATTGGATATCAGGTGTTCACAAGCCGAGCTGCTTTTCAATTTGCGACAACTGGAGCTTACACACAAAATAAGACATCGACCCATATTATATGGTTGAATTCTTTTCTGGAAGCATCGAGTTATCATCCCCACAGCTCGGCTGCACATCCAGAGTAAACCAAGTGAACTGTTACTCAGATAAGTTTTGCTTTGAGCGGCAGTAAACACCGGGTGTTTACCTTTCATGGAATCAGAAATAAAATGTGCCTTTACCCCACTTTGCATCGTGCGTAGCAAGGATGAGATCCCTACTCATGCACATGAAGTCGTACAAACATTTTGAGCACGAATTGATGTCTTTGATTCGTTCTGGCCACCCAACCGCATCCTGTCCTATAAGGCTGGCCGTTGGTAAAGCGATCAGAGCTCGATTGATGAAGACAAATTGTCACATCATTCTTGTCCCTTTTCCTGTCCAGGTGTCGTGTATTCACCCCCGCATTTCTTCCGCTCGATCTTCTCTGCACCGAACGTCGGGTTCAATGTCCTATGATTGATGTTTCATGAATCACACGTGTTCCGTGACTTCATTAATATTTGTGTGATGTGTCTGCACTTCATCATGTATATTCTTCCACTCTCACGAGTCATTTAGTATACATCTACCCTGTGGTGAATCTCTGAGGTGTATGTGACGTGAATTGCAGGAGAAAGGGAGTGGGTCTCCTGTGAGCCGTTGGAGCCTGGTGGACATTTACGGGATTAAGAGGGGCGGCGCAACAGTGGCGCCACCGCGGTGATGATATCCCGAGGAATCGATTGTATTTTTAACTATAGTACCATAGCAGCAACGGAAGTTCAGCCATCAACTTCCATTAGGTCGTCAATGCACCTCCCCAAAGGGGTTTGTGGGTCTGCAGGTTTGTAACAGGTGGGAGATGCCGTTGGAGAGCCATGACCCTAGCTAAACTGCTCTGGGTCCTGCCCGAGACCTGATAGTTCGTCTCTCTCTACATGAGATATGGTTCTTACCACTGCCCCTTGCACAGCCACACCCTTGAGGCGTCGTCGTCCTGGTAGATCCAAGCTTTCCCTACACAGTGAACGAAAGTTAACATAACCTGCTGCGGGCAGTACACATGGTATAATAGCCCCAGGATAACGGAACCTCCATACATCGATTTATAGAACTGCTGCGCATTTCACTCCGCTTGGTCGCCGCTGTTGAGTCCCATCAGCTTCGAAGCACGACATTGCAGAGGCGAGGATAAAAATAAGACGGAAAAATACAAATGCATACAACATGATGTGGTTATACGTAACTGCTGTAACAAGACAGAATGACTCAAAGATAGCCATTTTACGAGTGCTTAAGCATCCTTAGTAGTACAGTAGACTCTGTCATAACCCATGCTGTTCGGGAGACGCCTTGGGCCATGGGTTATCACGGTGTATGGGTTACGAATGAAAGCAAAAATGGGAGGACAAATGCCGTTAAAAAAGATAGTATCAATATATAAACAGTTATTGCTATTGAGAGTAGACTATGCACATTCGAAATAACTCGTCAGTTTCGTGTCCTTCAAGTCTCTCATCTCCGGGTCGAGAAACCTTGTTTGCACCGCGAGTGAGCACAGCATTGACTCCAGATTTCGTGCGTATGGGCCATCGAGCTCGCTGATATATTCTTCTACTATCAGCGCAGCCTGGAGCGCCTCCTTACGGGTGCGTGTTAACTTGACTTGGACAGGTTCATCATCTCCATCGCCCGGCTGATGGCTAGTACCTCCAGCTGCTATCCTTTCTCGCACCGCTCTTGCGTCCATAACCGCATCATAAATATCTTGGTCTGTCGCCTGGAACATGTGGTGGGCCTCTTCAATTGGGTTAAGAAACTCCTCAATCGTCATCCGGTTCGATCGCTGAAGTGCTCCAGTTGCCTCTAGCGCATCCAAGGCCTTGGAAAGCTCGTTTTCTGCTTCCGCGACAGGATTCATGTGGATTAGCTTCGAGATAGGGACAGATGGTGGGGTGAGGGGCAATGAGTCGATGCTGGGAAGGATACCAGCTTTTCGCCAGCAGTTTCGAATCACGGTTGTGTCGACATCCTCCCATGCCTTTTTCGCGAGTCGCATCGCCTGGAGCTGATCTTTGTTGTAGATTTGAGATGGAGTAGTACCGGTCTCGTAGAGTTTGACGGCCGCTTGGATGGATTGTGCGCGATACTTGGCTTTGAAGCAACGAATAATCCCTTGGTCACAAGGTTGGACATGCGCGGTGAGATTTGGTTTGAAGTTGATGGCACGAATGTTGGTAACGGTCTCTGGAACTACGTGCCCTGAAAAGTTATCCTGCAAAAGTATTACTTTCCGTCCGTCCGTCCTGAGCTTCCTGTCCCAGTCCAACAGCCACTCTTGATATATCTTGGCTGTCATCCAAGCATTGGCATTGTGATGGTAATCAAAACCGAGTTCGGAACCCGTATGTTTGTCGAATGCGCGAGGTTTCTGATATTTGCCAATAATGAGTGGAGGGAGCTTCTTCGAGCCATCCGCGTTTGTTGCAAAGAGATAAGTGAGCCGATGTTTCTGTCCTTTGATGCCCGAGTTTTTCCGGTCACTGAGGCCACGATCTGGGGGCATACTGAGAAATCAAACATCAATACTTGTCTGGCGAGACCTAGACTTGAATCCAAGAACTTACCCATAAAAGAAAGATGTCTCATCAGCATTGAAGATGTCCCGCAGTTCATACCCCTCCTTCTCGACAAGCTCCTGGATGAGCTTCTGGACCCTCGCTCTCTCCTCCTCGACAGTGTCCTTAGATACAGAGCCACCCTCACCATACCGTTTCATGTTCTTCAGACCATTGTGAGTCTTGAAAGCCGTCAACCATCCTTCGCTCAGGTTGAGCCGTTCATCATCCGGTACACCAACAAGGTCAGCAAATTGTTTCCATTTCTGGCGTATGACCTCGCCAGTAAGAGGGACCTTGTCTTCCATTGCCTTCGAAACCCAGAGCTCCAGCATTTCGGTGACTGCTGGGTGTTCTGTCTGTCGGGTTCTCTTTGCGTGGCGATCAGAGGTTCGACTGTTCTCGTATGCAGTGCGCCACTTGTTCTCGTTAGTTACCCATGAAGAAATGGTGGGCTGGGTGAGTTGGAGGCTTGGATAGACCTTGTTGAAGTGATCCGCAGTTTGTTGCTGTGTCGCTTTATTATCCTGATGCCAATTGAGAATCTCAATGCGTTGTTGAAGTGTGGCATTCTGCTTTTTTTCAGGTGGCCGGGTTGGCTTCCTACCAGCCCGAGCAGACTCGGATGAAGCATCTCCATCACAATCCTTAGCTGAGCCTACACAATAAATCCTGAATGTGTGCCAACATGCAAAAATCCAAAAAAAAAACATACGCTTTCGCTTCTTTGAGGGTACATGTGCTTTTCCAGCAAGCTTCTGCAGCTTCTCGACAATTAGTTTGTCAAGTGGACTCAACCCCTCAAGGTATTTTTCATAATCTGATGCCTTTTCCAAGGCTTCCACTACCCTGTCCTCGTCCACCAGGTTTCCATCACCATCCAGCCAATCCTGATCAGCTTCTGAAATAGGCTGACCAGCTTTCAGCTTGGCTTCAAGCTTCACTTTGCGGTCCCTGACCTGGCCATGGAGCTTGGATAAACCCTTTTTGAGCACGTCGACAGGTTTCATAAGATGAGAAGTTGAGAAGGTGGCGATTTGGGTCTGACTTGCCATCTTCAGCCATGGAAAAAATAATTATTTAATCAAATATCATGTCATATTAATTGGAACATATGGGTTATGGCAGCCAAAAATGTATGGATTATTGAGTATGATAGAGATATGGGTTATGGGGTCAAAATCCCTGCGAACCAACATGGGAGATAAGAAATTGCATGGGTTGTCACAAAGTATGGGTTAACCCCCCCATGGGTTACAACAGAGTCTACTGTATTGAAATGGATGTAGCCTGAGACCGAGCTTCAAGTGGTGTGCATATGTAAACCTGTGACGAGAGTTCACATACGGCACGGCAAACTCCTAGTCTAGCACGTTCCGAAAAGATGGAATGCTCAGAAAGAGTAAGAACTTGAATACACACAACAAGCGATGCGGAGGGAAACACCAGTGCAACTCGGACGGCAGACCTCGTAGAAGGAAACATCGCAATCGAAAGTGACCAGAAGATCTGAAAACTTCAATGTAAACAAAAATGAGATAGGCGATGAACGAGAGCTCCTTGTTGTGAGTAATCAGGACATATCTTCATGATGATATTGAGTTGGTAAAATTTTGGATGAATAGATCAAG